>MUZC01001424.1:730708-740834 GCA_002072015.1 Radix auricularia
ATTTTTTTTTTAGTTGACGTCATTAGAATATGTGTAAAAGTTTAGAGAGTTTTACGTCATCATTTGTGGTGACTTGTAGTTAGATTAAAGAGAAAATAAATTTTTTTAAAATGTAAAGAAATGACTTTTAAATAAAAAAAAAAAATGTCAGGTATATTCATTACACAAGAAAATTCATAAAAATATGTCTAAAATCTAAACACAATTACTGATTACATAATGCTGATATCTAACATAAGTACTGATACATATTTAATACGAAAATGCGCTAACACGTCCTGAATTCCAATAGGGACCAGGCTTAACATGATTTTTTTACCCCTGGCTGGGAAAATCTGGCACTTAAGACTTCGCAACTCTGGAATCGCAATCAGTTTAATAGATAATGTTTATAAATTTATTTAATTTATTATATTTTCAAGGGTTCGTGCAAACATTTGTACACTTTTATTTTTATTATAAAATATAAAAAGTTTTGGGGCCCCAAATCGTCGGGGGCCCGTGGCTTTAGCCCGCTCAGCCCCCCCCCCCTTAATCCGCCATAGGGTTACGGGATACTTTTTATAACTATCTTATCTTATCTGTAACAGACGCTCTTTGTATACAGAAGATTATTGCGCCCTACGCGTATCTATGGTTTGTGTTTAGTCCAACATTCTTATTAAAGTTTTAAATGTTGATTAAGTGTTGGATTTCCTGGTTTCTTCAGGTAACCCGTTCCAAGATCGAATTCCGGACGGGGAGATAGAAAACTTGTATGTGTTTGTTCTTGCATACGGAATATGAAAGGTGTTTTATCCTTATGTCTATCTGAGGGTTTTATTAAGTTATCTTTGTGTTGTATTTCTAAATTAGAATTAATTGCTTTATGTTTAATTACTACTTTACTCTTCCAGGTCTCCCGATATATATTCCAGGTGTCCCATACAGAAGATGCATATTCTAGTATAGGTCTCACCAGTGGCGTAGCGAGGGGGCAAGGGGGACATATGTACCCGGGCGTTACGTTAGGGGGCGCCAAAATGAGTATTAAAACTCATTATATAATTTAATTATACGTTTGCAAGATTGAATTTTGAAGCTCCGAAAATATCTTCATTACAAACCAGTTGACAAGTATGATTTTGGCGCCCCCATTGAGCGTTAAGGGGCGCCATTCTACTCATAAATAAATGAAACATCCACAATGTAGGATTCTGATGGCGTTTTTTATATTTAAAAAAACTGTGAGTTGCTGGGGTGAGACTAGGGGAACAGAAATGACACTAAAAGTTAAAAGCAACAAAAATGACTAAAACAAGATAAGGAGTGGCTTAAAGCAGTGGTTCTCAACCTGTGGTCCGCGGACCACAAGCGTCCGCGAAGATGTTCCAGGTGGTCCGTGAGCAAATCATGAAATTTACGCCCTGTATGATTCATCAAGAAAGACTAGCAAGTAAAAGAATTAACGCAGACCTAAAATATATTTTTGACCTGGCCATACATTATTTTTACATTTTATCAAGACTCGTCCATTAAATTCTCGTTTATTGCTTCCTCATGTTTGAATATGAATCTTGAACATGAACAGTTACTGATGATTATTGAAGTTCGTTGTTTATCTGACTGTTTGAATTACGTAATGACGCAAGAGAGTTTCTATAGAGAAAACCATGGCTTATAGGTTGCTGTTCTGGCTTACTTGGCTGAAACTTTTGAAGAACTCAATTAATTTAATTCAACTCGGCAAAGAAAAAAGAAACGTTACATTACTCTCAATGAAAAAGTGTCTGCATTTACAAAAAAGCTTGATCTTTGGGGAAAAAAAGATTATTTTAAAGTAACTTTGAGATATTTTAAAAATTGTACGAAAAAACAGAAAATACTGAAATAAATAAAATACTGTTAATTAAAATTTGATTTCTGGTCATGTTTAATCAATGCAGGGCCAATTTTAACACTTCTATTTTGATTTTTATCGTGGATTTCGAGTCCTAATCTCCAACACATTGGCTCATCAAATGAAATTGCCAACATCGTAATTAAACAAAGTCGTTGAACTAACTAGCGATACCACTAGCGATATGTTCCATCAGAAGTTGGGTCAATGAAATTTTTGGAGTACTCCGAACTGTCTCAGATATCTTTTAAAATACTTTAACCTTTGCAACTTTGTGAAAGTGGAGTGTCTGCATTGCTTACAATAAAAACAAAACATCGTTCGTACTATATAAACTAATATAGCAGTCTTTTAAATACAAACTACTGTTTATGACTTAAAGTTTTTTATAGTTAGCAAGTAGAAATAATAAGAAGACTATGAGAATAATATAAATGATATTTGTTTGTTACAACAACAAAAAAACAAAAAAAAAAGCCATTAATATATTGTTTTTGGAGCACGCAAAACGGAGCATATTAGATTAGTATAGTTTTACTATCTAACATGTATACTACTTATAGCTAGCTATATACACAGTATGACTATAACTAACTTTCCAGCACGGCAGTAGCACAATTTTTAGTAGTCATCCGTAGCTAAGACACACATTTTTTCAAGGGTCCTTGAATCTGCAAAGTTTGAGAAACACTGGCTTACAGAATGGTTAATTCGCGTCCCTTTGCTGATGCTGTTAATCTTTTTAAAAAGTCTTACTTCCCCAATCCCACTGTTGAGGGAATAAAGTGGGAGAGGGGAGGGGAGGGCTCTCCTCTCTCGGGCTTGTATCGTTATGTCAAAGCAAGTTGGATTCCTTTCATAAGAAACACCAGACACTGCCTCTCTTTCCTGTCTCTATGTGATCAAACTGAAGGCTCAGTAGGATCCACTGTTAGAAAAACTCCTACAAAATACCCGATAAAATCCAGCTTCAGTATCTTATTTATCACCGAAAGTCCAAAATGAGTTTTTCCACCCGTTTACATCGACTGTAAGGAATCAACGGTTGAGTGAAGTCAAAAGAAACAAGTACTACGGCATCTTACTTGACTCAACACTCGATCTAGGACACCGGGAAAAATTTTCTCAAGTCATAAGATTTGTGGATGTAGATTTTCAAACTAAAGAAAGTAACCATAAAAGAATCAATTTTAGGTTTTATACAGATACATTCCAAAGATGCAGCAATCCTTGAAAGAGTTATCGTAGAGAAACTGGAATCTAATAGCATACCACTAGGCGAATGTCCGTCCGAATGTTATGATATTCAGCCTTCAACAGCGAATATGTGCTAGAAATCACAGAGCATTTTTCATCAAATATGTCAACCACAGCTTAAACTGAGCACCCAGCAAAACAGGATCCATGGCAGGTATTATCACGTTTTTTTGGAACAGTAGAAAGTGTTAATTTATTTCTCCCGTTCAACAACTCGTTCTGAAGAATTAAAAAGAGTTGTGCCAATCACAATGAAGAGGGACTCTGAAACACGTTGGAGTGCACGATCAGAAGCTGTTATAGCAAGTTATGAAGGAGTAGATGAACTGGTAGGGCTGTTGGAAAAATTATAAGAACATACAAATATGAAGCCTTACACCAGATGTGATGCAGAAGCTTTGCTGGTAGGTATATTAAACTTTAGACAATGGAAAAGAAGATGCATAGCTTGGAGAATCGAGATTGGCTGAAGGATTAGACGACATCAGAGAATGCCTGGAGAATTAAAAAGAGATGCAGAACTTTCTGCAGAAGAAGAAATTTCACAATATATGAACAGCGTAATTGATAGACTCCAACAGCAGACATCAATACACTTTTTACATCTAAAATCCTAAACAACAAACAACTCTTCTTGCTGAGACAAAAGTCGATACACTTCGTTAAAATTGCTGAGATTTTGCTAATTTCTACGACACTAACGTCAATGGTCACGAATTGTGCACAGAAATCGGAGACTGAAAAATACTGTTCAGTGCCCGTACTGAAGTTCTACCAGAAACTCCCTTGGATCTTCTTGATTTTATTGTTTCATATGGAGATGACATATTTCCCAATCCGCGCAATTCACTTCAAATACAACTAGCAATTACTTTTTCAACTGAAAGCTGTGAGCAGTCCTTCAGAAAACTGAAGCTTATTTCGTCTTATTTACGTGCTTCAATTGGACAAGATCGTCTGGCTGATTTTGCATTCCTTAGCGTCGAAAGGGAAACACTTGAGAATATCAATTTTGACAACGTGATTGACGAGTTTGTGACATTCCAATCAAGGGGGATCAATTTATTTTAGAATATGTCTATTCGAGTCATGTATAATTAGTAGAGTGTTTTTTCAAATAAATTGTTTATAATCGTATAGAGAATTATTAGTCTGTATTCTTTTTCATTTAAATACCAGATTCTTCGAAAATGAACCATATAAATCGTAAAATTTAGAATTTATCTTGTGTCATGTCCCCGGGCGCACATGACCCTAGCTACGCCGCTGGGTCTCACCAGGGTGAGGTAGCATTTTAGTTTTATATCTGTATTACATTTGTAAAAGTTTCTTATTTATAAAACTTAAGGTTTTGCTTGAAATCTTAATAACTTCATTGTTATGGAGATTCCAAGATAGTTTCTCATTTATTATGACCCCTAAATATTTTCCATCTTTAGTTTGGGTTAGTTCTTTTCCATGAATGAAATATTTTGCGTTATTTGTTTCTTTTTCTTTGTTGCTCTTAGCAGTTTACACTTTTCTGGGTGGAAGGACATACTCCAGTTAGTTTCCCATTTTATGAATTCATCTAAGCCGTTTTGTAAAATTTTGCAATCTTTTTCTGACTTAATTGTTCTATAGATAATACAATCATCAGCAAATAAACTAAATTTTGTTCCTGTTGAGATATTGTTGGGTAAATTATTTATATAAATTAAAAATATTAAGGGACCTAGCACAGTTCCTTGTGGATCTCCTGAGTTAACCTGAATTAAGTAAAAAGTATTTGCTGTGTGAAGTCCAAGTAGACACAAACTAGAAAGAGAAGGACTGGAGTGAGACAGACGAAAATGAAGGTAAATGGAAAAATTGGGAGGGGTCAGGTGTCGACATGTCAATGAAAACTCGACGTTCGAGCCCTGTCTAATAATGCTGAAATGGCATTCACTCGTGGTAGTCTTTAATGGACGTGTCAGAGCAGGAGAGAATACATGACATACGTCATTTACAACCATATGGTCATCTCTATTAGAGAGGAAAGTTCTCAGGAAAATATATGAACCAACAAAGGATGAATTCGGATGGAGGATAAGAACCAATCATGAACTATACAGTGTATGTAAAGATACCACAATAGTTGCAGAAATTAAAAAAGGGCAGACTGCGCTGGGCAGGACACCTAGAAAGAATGTCAAATGATAGAGGAGTAAAGAGGGTACACCATCAAAACCCCAGAGGAAAACGGCTCAAGGGAAGACCTAGGCTTAGTAGATGAATGGATGATGTAAAGAAAGATCTACAACTGGGCATCCAATATTGGAGAAGAAAGGCGTTGATGAGGCCTGAGTGGAAGGAGGTTGTGAGGCATGCCAAAGCCCGAAATGGGCTGTAGCGACACAGGGTTGGATGGATGGAGCATCATAGCTGAAATATGGCATATGTCATTTATAACCATATGATCATCTCCATGAAATGGCTGACATATGTTATTTACAATCATATGATCATATGATCATCTCCTTTAAATAGCTGACATATGTCATTTACAACCATATGATCCTCTCCATTAAATAGCTGACATATGTCATTTACAACCATATGATCATCTCCATGAAATGGCTGACATATGTCATTTACAACCATATGATCATCATCTCCATTAAATAGCTGACATATGTCATTTACAACCATATGATCATCATCTCCATTAAATAGCTGACATATGTCATTCACAATCATATGATCATATCCATTAAATGGCTGACATACGTCATTTACAACCATATGATCATCTCCATGAAATGGCTGACATATGTCATTTACAACCATATGATCATCTCCATGACAACGCATAGAGACAGAATGTGCTCATCTTGTATGATGTTTCTCAGTCTTACAGGCAGGCAGTTGAAGCAGTCGTTCTGAAAGACGCAGCTTACGTCTCCAATGCAGTTGCCATGACAACGTGTGTAAGGGATGTAATAAGATGGCGGCCAGTACACAGGACGCAGTCCATAATCTTGAACCGGCTCTTTGGGTCCGCCCATAAATGTCGTCACGCACCTAAAGAGGGGGAGGGGCAACACGTTTGAGCTGATGTGTGACGAGAGGGAAGGGGTGTTTAAGAAATGTGACGCCACATCAGCAGAACGCGCGACTTTAAATAAAAGTTCCACTTAAATATTTGATTGCTTACAATTTTCAATTTTTTTTTAAATTACGTTTTACATGGCTTCATACTTAAACTTAAATGACAACAACTAATGATTTGGAAGATGTTCATCTTTAAATAGAAAATACTGCTTTTTTTTTTTTTTTTTTTTGACTAGGATGGGGATGAACAATCGGCCAAATCGCGTGACGTCATTTATGGACGGCGCCTTAGGGAAGATGTTGTGGTCAGCTTAGATGACAAAGGAGCAGGTCTGGCTACGGCACCAGAGTTTAGTTTCGAAACGGGTGAGTGGGGGAGAGGACAAGCGGTTGTGTTTTCCAGAAAGTCACACAGATTATTCTCTCTCCTAAACACAACAAGCGATAAAATAATCTGAGAGTCAAGGTCACGCAGTGGTTTATGGCAGACGAGAATGGGTTATACCTGCCCATGTTGTTACTAAGGTGTCGGCACGAGTGACGTCTTTAAACCTTGAAGGAAAAAAAAGTAAACCTTTTCAAGCGTCTTAATCAAGACGTCCAAATCTGATTGGCAAATTCGACAAAGGGTAGCAGCAGGATTGTTCATGGGAATGTTTTTCCCAGGGGATTCCCATGGGGAACGTCCCATGGGATGGGATAGGACAGGCATAAATTGCCATGGGATGGGATGGGATGGGACAGAAAAATATGTTCCATGGACAAGCCTGGGTAACAGGATGTTAAAGGGGACAGAATCTTTACAACATTTAAGATGTGACGTCCCCTCTCACTTTATCAAGCTAAGAATTGCACAGCTTTTCGTTGATAAGTCGTCATAGACTTCACCCACTGCAGCGGTTGGTACCAAGTTTAGCTACATGACTTTTTATTCATCTTTTTCATAATGTATTAATTAGTATAGTCTTGGTGACATTGTAAAAATCATATTTATTTATCCTAAAATGTTAAGCATCTGGATTCTTTTAGAACTTGGAACTTAACACAAATTATACAAAATAATAAATATGCAGTAAATAATGCACAAAGTTATAGAAGTTTAACATACACTTTTAATTAATTCATTTCATTAACATGAAATTATTAATGTTTATTCTAAGGTTCATTAGTTGTGTGCAAAACAATAACAAACAAACAAACAAAAAAAACAAAAACAAAAAAAAACAAAAAAAAAATGAAAAAATTGTGCACAAAGTTGCACAGAATCCATTTTTTGTGTGGAATATTTTACAAAATTTGCTGAGCGGTAATTCTAAACTGCTGCGAGGCGTCAACCAGATATGTGCGGAGCCACGCAGCTTTAAGGGAACATTGATAATAATTATCATATATTTAAAAGGAAAACAATAACCCCTGTCTTATAATGTAGGAAATTCATTTGTCTTCTATATCAAAAAAAGGAAGTCTTGAAATCACAACACAAGAGAAAATCTTTAATTAATATCTCGCTTCTCTCACCTCCCTCCATCTTTACTCTTTATTTTTCAAGAAAGTAATTTTCATAATGAATACATTCGACTTTCACCATATTAATTCAGACACAATCTCTAGATCTCCTTAACATTCTTTGTAGCCCCGACCCTAATTTTAAAATCATATCTGCATATTTTTCCCACCTAGGGAGTGACAGGTCACATGTCATCTTTAGCATCAACGCTTTTATTGGCGATGCCGAAGAGCTGGTTAAACACGGCCTTATACCTACTGCTCATCTGGTAGTAGATGAAAATGTTGAGCGAGGAATTCGTTGACTCCAGAATGAAGGAGAAGGAAGAGATGATGAAGAAGATGTTTCTGTACGCGCCGACGATGGAGAGTTCCGGCACAACGATCATGCCCACGAAGAACACAGTCATCGGCGTGAAGCAGACGATAAAGAGGGTCGACACCATCACGATCATCCGGGACACCTTCTGGTCTCGGCTGGACACGTTGTCGGATTTTCCCGGAGCAGTCGAGGACTTGCGCCATTTTGTTTTCTGTTTGAGTTTGACGACCAGGACCACCGTGCAGATGATGACCGCACCGAACGCCGAGAACGGGATGAAGACGTTGTTGATGGCGAACAGAATCTTTTCGATGGCCTCCCTGTCCTCGGTGAAGACGAGGCCGATCAGGGTTTTGTTTCTCTCCGGGTAGAACTTCCACGCGAATCGGTTGCAGTAGTAGACCGGGAGCGTGGTCACGAACATGATGAAGAAGATCCCGAGGACGACGAGGGCGACACGCCGCGGGGTGACGATCGACTTGACCTGCAGGGGCAAGGTGATGCACAGGCAGCGCTCGAGGGTGATGCAGGCGGTGATCCAGCTGGTGACCCGGGTGAAGCTGACGTGCGGCCAGCCGGCCGTCAGGTACTGGACCTCCACCGCGTCGAAAGGGATGTTGGACTGGTTGAAGAGCGGGTTGAAGCAGGTGTTGAGCCAGATGAGGGTGACCAGGCAGCCGAAGTCGGAGAGGGCCAGGCCGAATAGGCTGACGTTGACCGGGTCGTGGAAGCCGAGCTTGTAGAACACGATCAGGTTGATGATGTTGGTGACGGTGCCGAAGACATCGATGGCCTGGCAGATGGTGGCGAAGTTGATGATCTGAAACAGGGAATTTTGAAAACAGGGAATGTTAAAGCCAGTCTGAAACAGGGAATGTTAGAGCTAGTCTGAAACAGGAAATGTTAGAGCTAATCGGAAACAGGGAATATAGAAGCTAGTGTGAAACAGGGAATGTTAGAGCTAGTCTGAAACAGGGAATATTGAAGCTAGTGTGAAACAGGGAATGTTAGAGCTATTCTGAAACAGGCAATGTTAAAGCTAGTCTGAAACAGAGAATGTTAAAGCTAAACCTGAAACAGGGAATATTGAAGCTAGTGTGAAACAGGGAATGTTAGAGCTAGTCTGAAACAGGGAATGTTAGAGCTGGTCTGAAACAAGGAATGTTAGAGCTAATCTGAAACAGGGAATGTTAGAGCTAGTCTGAAACAGGGAATATTAGAGCTAGTCTGAAACAGGGAATGTTTAAGTTAACCTGAAACAGGGAATGTTAGAGCTAGTCTGAAACAGGGAATGTTAGAGCTAGTCTGAAACAGGGAATGTTAGAGCTAGTCTCAAAGGGGAATGTTGAAGCTAATCTGAAACGGGGAATATTGAAGCTAATCTGAAACAGGGAATGTTAAAGCTAATCCGTAGACACCCCAGAACTCGATTATTTCACTCACACGGATTGTGTTACGATTACTATCTATCCCCATAAAAATCCTAAACAATTTTTAAATTTTGAAAACACACGTTCGCATTACGGGAAATATATTAGCCTCACACAAATAATTAAAATGTGGAGTAAAGTGTGTGTCTGTGGGGCTTTCTCAGTGGTGTCGGTATTTCAAAGGCAAGTTGTCTTCCTTTCTAATGAAAGATCAGACACCGCCTCTTTATCCGTCAAGATTTCTTGCCGGCATGGTCCTTGATTAATCAGCGCCTATTGCGTCATTTTCACCACCAGGACTGATAGGTCGATTTTTTCGGGTCCCTTTGAGCTAGACTTAGCGAGGTCCAACTGTATTAACATTTGTGCCTAAGTAAAAATTATGTACCAATTTTGTTTTGTTTATTTTTTGTGTGAGTTAATGAGTGTATTTTTCGAAACAAGCTTGTGGTGGCTAGTTAAATAAATAGAAATTATTTGTTTTGTTTCAATATACTAATCTTAATTTGGATTTGGTGGTACAGATATAAAAAGAAGTGATAAATATGAGAAGGAAATAAATATATAAATATATATCTATATAAATATATATCTATATCTATATCTATCTATCTATCTATCTATCTATCTATCTCTAGGGAGTGACAGGTCACATGT
>MUZC01001424.1:758809-770756 GCA_002072015.1 Radix auricularia
GGGGGGGGGGGAATGCAGGAAAAGGTTTGGATAGTTAAAGCCTACTTGACATTTTTTTACGATTGGAATCTTCGTCTTTACCTCGACTGCCATCGCCATACACGACTACATGTGTATGTATTTTACACACTCAAATGAATAAAATGTGTACTGTGCTAAAAGTAATTTATGAATGTATTTTATCATAGGTTTCGTGCTTGTATTTTTTCCACAACAAAAGTGAAAAGTAGGGCTATTATCGATTAATTTTAATTTAGTCGTTAACTTTTGAAAAATTACCGAATAATTAATCGATAATTTTGATTATAGCTAAAAATAAGATGTATGACGTCATTAAACTGAAAACTTCATAAAATTCTCATAACTCAAGTATTTAATTTTTAAAAAGAAAAATTTTAGGAGATTAATTTAAATATAAGTAGTTCAATTTAATGTCAATTAATTTAAATTTTGTTATTGTTAAATAAGTAAAAACAATGTTTGTTTTTTTTTGTTTATATCATTTTCCTATAAAAACTGTTTATTTTAAAGTTTACACTTACAATTTTTTTTTTTAATGGAGAAGTTTGTACGTAAAAAAAAACTATTTTTAATTATTAATTTTTAATTATTTATTAATAAATTTTAAAAAAATATTTTCTTTAATTTTAATCGCTAACTTATCGATTAAAATAATTTTAATCAATAATTTTTTGTACCAATTATTCGTGAAATTAATCGTTAATTTTTCGCAGCCCTAGTAAAAAGTAACTAATGATTTTTATTTTAAACTACGTGAAAATGTGGTTCATTTCAAAATTGTAAAAGTAAAATGTAAGATTTTGGTAAGAACAGACACAAATAAAATAGTGGAACTATGCGTCATTAACTTAACTTTACAACTATACAGTTACTACTCACGTGATAACAATAGTAACCGGAAGTAAAAGAAACTGTATCACAATGACGATGTCACCTCGAAGACACTGTGACGTCATGTTTCACTGTGGATAGGATGACCGGTGAAAGTTTAAGATAGCGACAGTCCCATTGGTTAGTGAATTAATTGATATACATGAACTTAATCCTATGTTGTAAACATAAAGAACTTATCCGATTTCTTAGACACTACCATTTCGTCTTCTTATAGTCGTGTTCCCAAATCACAGCAACAATGACACACTTGAACAATTTCATTCGCTGTCGTGCTTTTTTCCACCAATAGAAATTCAATTAAATCCAAATATTTTTCATGTGCAACCAGAATTCAATGTAATATCTGTATCAGTGTGTATGTAGACTTTAGCCTACTTTATCGCGTTCTTTTTTGCGTATCGTTTTCACTGAAGCATGTCTCTTGATAAGATCTTGCACGTTTAAAAGATATAAACATTTTAAGTCAGTAAAAAGAGCACAGACTTTGTGACAAGCTATCCTATCATTTCGCTTCCATTTTTTTATTCTTAAAAAAAAAAAATAAAATAAAAAAAATAAAAACATCCATTTTAGTCTCTGTTCTCCGCATGTTTCTATGTATAAGAATTTCAGCAACTCCATGTAAACACAAATGACAAGGAAGAAAGAAGATGGCTTTATACCCTGTCTTGTATGACCAAACATTCCCTCTAGTGTGAATCTTGATGTAGAGATATACCCCACAAAAAAAAAAATTACTAAAAGAAAATGATATGACTTTGTAACTGACGCATCAAATAGAAATAAATATATTTGGCACTGAGTGGCTCTGACAAATGATGTCATGAGATTGTAGTCTAGTTCAGAGGTGTCACTAAGGGGGTGCGGGGTGGGGTGAGGCGGAGGACCGCATCGGTTTTCACCGTAACAAAGGGTGCCTCCAAAATGTAAAATTCTGTATATTACTTTTTTTTTTTGGGGGGGGGGGCACTGGCAGACCGCACTGGGTGACACCAACCTTAGGGATGACACTTGTATATTTCACAAGCGATCGTATCTCGACATTTTACCAACGGTTCAAGTGAAATTTTGAATGAATGAACAATCACACATTTTAAAAATAACAACAACAAAACAAACAAACAAACAAACAAACAAAACAAAACACACAACAACAACCATTTGAATGGACAGTTTGGTCATTTAAACGATTGTTTCCACTCAACTAACACGACTCAGCAGTTCAATCTAGGGGGTGTTACCAATTCTTGAAATTTGAAAGTCCTTGTTACAGCTTTATAAATTCATTTTCGTAGTTCTTCAAGCCGAGTAGGGGAGACCGGGGTGAAAAGTCCCAGGGGGGGGGAAGTCCCATAAGGTTTTTGGCCCTTAGATATAATCTTTGGCGTTTATCTTTTTTAAAGATGGTATATTTTGGATGTAGGCCAATTTCGCAATCTTTAACATCCCGTTTCCTCTTCCTTTTTTGAGAGATATACACCGACACGTTCTGATTTGAAGCAAAAAGTGAAAATCACAACACATCAGAATTTGTAAGTATTCTATTATTTTTACTTCAATTAAAGTATGCATTTATCATGTATCTCTATAGTCATTTTTACATAACTCTGACATGTTTTTACATTAATGCTAGAATTCATATTGGCACAGTTAGCTCCGAATCAGGCCAACCCTATACCGGGGTGAAAAGTCCCAGTGATGGGGGGAAAAGTCCCACTGAGACTTTTCCCACCCGGCTGCTACAAAACCTCCTTAAACATATGAATGGTTATAATTGTGAAGTTTTATGGCATCCATTCTAATAATTTTACGATAATATGACATTATTTTACTGTTAATGTGGGAAAAAAATTAATTGATTTTTTTTTCAGTGTCAATATCAAGTTTCAAGGATGGTTGAGTGTTTGATGACACCAAACCAGCCATCAACAAGCACTGCAACTCCTGAAGCTGAAAGATCTGCCAGCAAAGCCTTCATTTCACCCAAAGATATTCGACCCTTCCCCAAAGTGACAGCTCGCCCTGAGGGGAAAAAGCAGCGGAAAACTGTGTAGTCCACCATTATGACTATGACACCAGAGAAACGGCCAAGATACAGTCAACAGTCTTTGGTGGAGGAAACTGGAGTAGTCTCAAAGAAAAGAAGGCTGAATTACGACTCAGACAGCGACGATGAGGCCAACTGTATCCTTGAGACAATTCTGGAGAAGGTGAAACAAGTTCACCATATAGGAGGTCCTTCGGGATGCGACCGGGGCACATTCTTTTGACATGTCCTAGCCACCTCAGGCGTCTTTCACTAAGAATTAAGAACATGCTTTGGGTATTGGCACGCGTTAGGACCTCACTATTAGGCACTTTGTCTTGCCATTTAATACCAAGGATGCGAAGCAGGCATTTCAAATGGAAGCTGTTTAGCCTGTAACCAAGTCAATATGCACAGTATGTTTAAATGACTCTGCATGCATACAAAAGGAACCTGTATGTTGTGTGTGAATCAACATCAAGGTGCAAGAGGGGACATCAAGGTGCAAGAGGGGATATTTGTTGAATTAAATGGCATAATATAGATTTTGGGACTTTTCACCCCGGTCTCCCCTAAATAAAAAGTTAAGGTATTGGGGACGAAGGGATGCACATAAGAAATGCTGAAACAAACTGGTCTCAGCCACTATTCTATTTTTTTTAAAAAAGTAAATGTGTGGGTGGCGGTTTTTTTTGTTTGTTTTTTTTGCGTATTTTGGCATTGTTTTTGGCTATCACTATCAGAATCTCCTGTAATTATCAAACTTAAGCAGCCATTTTTGGCTATCACTATCAGAATCTCCTGTAATTATCAAACTTAAGCAGCCATTGTTTGGCTATCACTATCAGAATCTCATGTAATTATCAAACTTAAGCAGCCATTGTTTGGCTATCACTATCGGAATCTCCTGTAATTATCAAACTTAAGCAGCCATTGTTTGGCTATCACTATCAGAATCTCATGTAATTATCAAACTTAAGCAGCCATTGTTGGCTATCACTATCGGAATCTCCTGTAATTGTCAAAACCGTAGAAGTAGAAGCCATAAGCGACGTAAGGGCACCTGAATAAACCAACACAATAGAGCAGAAAAGAAATACAAATTTAATTCAAATCATAAATGTAATATAACAAAATATGTTACCGCACTATTGTACTCTTGTTTTATCTCTGTCTAGCGACTTGACTGAAATCAATTATAGCAAAGTTACTTCTAAATTTCATCCTAATGGTCATTTAATTGTTTTATTTATTAAACATTTTTTTTAAAAAATCCATGTATATTCTAAATAATTCCTCTAGTGGACACGATGGCATTGATCTGTATAATAAGTTATTTTATGGCCTGGGTACTGGTTAATGTTAAGTTATTGTCTTTATAAATAGTGGACTCATGGCCTGGACTATGTATAAATGGTTAACTTATTGCCTTGGTTCTGTATAAATGGTTAACTTATTGCCTTGGTTTTGTATAAATGGTTAACTTTTTGCCTCGTTTCTGTATAAATGATTAACTTATTGCCTTGGCTCTGTATAAATGGTTAACTTATTGCCTTGGCTCTGTATAAATGGTTAACTTATTGCCTTGGCTCTGTATAAATGGTTAACTTATTGCCTTGGTTTTGTATAAATGGTTAACTTATTGCCTTGGCTCTGTATAAATGATTAACTTTTTGCCTTGTTTCTGTATAAATGGTTAACTTATTGCCTTGGCTTTGTATAAATGGTTAACTTATTGCCTTGGTTCTGTATAAATGGTTAACTTATTGCCTTGGTTCTGTATAAATGGTTAACTTATTGTCTTGGTTCTGTACTTGAAGTTACATGATTAAAAAAAAAGTTCTTCTTACATTTGGACCTTAAGTGAAGTAAGGTCAGACTCAGTCATTTTCAAATAAAGACTGTCAATGTATATAGCACTGTATTTCTTACCAATGAGACAGGTAGAAATAGCGGTTTTTTTTTTACCCTTAACTTAAGTAAATTCTGTTAGTACAGCCAATTACAGTTAGCACTAAATGTTTTCAAAAGTATATATTGACTTTTTAAAAGGATATCATACCTCCTTCGATAGGACTATCCGTCTGCTTACTGTTTGACCACTTCCTGTATATAGGTGAATGTATTTCAGGTAAATAGCTTTTGATTGTGTTTCCGTAAATCACCACATGCTAATTTCCACATTTTGTTTTATCAATAGTTAAGCCCAACTTTATGTCTTAATAGTCTTATACTTTTATAGACCATTTACACACGCAGTGTAAATTCCAAAGATCAATGAAGATTTACAGAGCTGTGCAAATACAGTCAATGGCGATGAAATAAAGAAGAGAACTGTATAGGTGTATAGGTGTGTCGGCGTCACGCTGTGTGTAGTTTCTGATAATCAATTGTCGTATCTCTGTGATAACGTTTTAAAGGTATTCTATTTTAAATATACCGCAGTTGTTATAGACGATAAGGGCCATTGTCTAAATGTATCTTAAATGACTGGGTGGGAAAGGGGGAAAATCTATTACATTTACATCATGATCAGGCTTCAAGCCAAGACACTCGGGTATTTGTTCAAACAAGTGACTAGAGGATTTAAAACTAAAACACAAAGTAATTTGTATACAAGCTTCAGATAGACGCAAAGATAGGCCTACAAGCCTATTACGTATAGATGCAATAACAAAGCCATACAAACTCTCGTTCTTTCCGCCTGGAACTCGGGCATGGTCTGGGTTGCCCGATCAAACCATGCAGGAAAACCAAATCACTATCAGTGATCACAATTTTAACATAACTCTAATGAAAATTAAAGTCTAAGCGAAGGACAGAATGTGTATATAGAACCAATCAACCCATGGGATGAATGAAAGAATGCGTGTATAGGACCAACCAGCCCATGAGATGAATCAAAATAATGCGTGTATGGGACCAACCAACCCATGGTATGAAGGAAAGCATGCGTGTATAGGACCAACCAACGCAAGGGATGAATCAAAGAATGCGTGTATAGGACCAACCAACCCATGAGATAAATCAAAGAATGCGTGTATAGGACCAACCAGTCCATGAGATGAATCAAAGAATGCGTGTATAGGACACACCAGTCCATGAGATGAATCAAAGAATGCGTGTATAGAACCAACCAGTCCATGAGATGAATCAAAGAATGCGTGTATAGGACCAACCAACGCATGATGTGAATCAAAGAGTGCGTGTATAGGACCAATCAAACCATGGGATGAATCAAAGAATGCCTGTATATGACCAACCAGTCCATGAGATGAATCAAAGAATGCGTGTGTAGGACCAACCAACCCATGAGATGAATCAAAGAATGCGTGTATAGGACCAACCAGTCATTGAGATGAATCAAAGAATGCGTGTATAGGACCAACCAGTCCATGAGATGAATCAAAGAATGCGTGTATAGAACCAACCAGTCCATGAGATGAATCAAAGAATGCGTGTATAGGACCAACCAACCCATGAGATGAATCAAAGAATGCGTGTGTAGGACCAACCAACCCATGAGATGAATCAAAAAATGCGTGTATGGGACACACCAGCCCATGAGATGAATCAAAGAATGCGTGTATAGAACCAACCAGTCCATGAGATGAATCAAAGAATGCGTGTATAGGACCAACCAACGCAAGGGATGAATCAAAGAATGCGTGTATAGGACCAACCAACACATGATGTGAATCAAAGAGTGCGTGTATAGGACCAATCAAACCATGGGATGAATCAAAGAATGCCTGTATAGGACCAACCAGTCCATGAGATGAATCAAAGAATGCGTGTGTAGGACCAACCAACCCATGAGATGAATCAAAGAATGCGTGTATAGGACCAACCAGTCCATGAGATGAATCAAAGAATGCGTGAATAGGACGAACCAGTCCATGAGATGAATTAAAGAATGCGTGTATAGAACCAACCAGTCCATGAGATGAATCAAAGAATGCGTGTATAGGACCAACCAACACATGATGTGAATAAAAGAGTGCGTGTATAGGACCAATCAAACCATGGGATGAATCAAAGAATGCCTCTATAGGACCAACCAGTCCATGAGATGAATCAAAGAATGCGTGTGTAGGACCAACCAACCCATGAGATGAATCAAAGAATGCGTGTATGGGACCAACCAGTCCATTAGATGAATCAAAGAATGCGTGTATAGGACCAACCAGTCCATGAGATGAATCAAAGAATGCGTGTATAGGACCAACCAGTCCATGAGATGAATCAAAGAATGCGTGTATAGGACCAACCAACCAATGGTATGAAGGAAAGAATGCGTGTATAGAACCAACCAGTCCATGAGATGAATCAAAGAATGCGTGTATAGAACCAACCAGTCCATGAGATGAATCAAAGAATGCGTGTATAGGACCAACCAGTCCATGAGATGAATCAAAGAATGCGTGTATAGGACCAACCAACCCATGAGATAAATCAAAGAATGCATGTATAGGACCAACCAGTCCATGAGATGAATCAAAGAATGCGTGTATAGGACACACCAGTCCATGAGATGAATCAAAGAATGCGTGTATAGAGGGTGGGGGTCATCGAGTCCAACAATGCGTTCAATAGAGGTCAATTACTTTCTTTCATAAAAACAGAATAGCATGTATTTTGTAGTGTAGTGGTTATTACATTCGCCTAACACGCGGAAGATCGTAAGTTCAAGCCCATCAAGCCATTACTTTTTTAATTTTTTTTAAAATGTTGGTGCCCGTTCATTTCCCATTTTCTTTTCGAACATGACTTCGCAACACTGCTGTTAGCTTTTTTTCTCGACATTGGCATAATAACTCCGTGCTCTCCGTAACAGAAAAGTAGTCACACACTCTCCTTAACAACTACTTTCATGAAATGAACACTTTAGGCGCCCCTCCTCACTTTCCAAACATGAGCAACTGTGTGTATCGCAGCTGCTACCTCACAAACTGTCCTTATTATCGGATATCCCCGACTCCATCAGATTCACATTTGCCTTTACCTTTACGCGCAGACAATTTCCCTGTTAGCTTAGCCTTTGCCATGACAATAAATAAAGCACGGGGTCAAACTTTCAAAAAGATATGTCTTTATCTTCCAAAACCTGTTTTCAGGCATGGACAACAGTTTTTTGCTCTCTCCAGAATTCGTTCTTTTCATTACCTCAGTCATTTGTCCAAACCCACCCCATTTGGACAACTGTGTTTTTCACGAAGTCTTCACCCGTCACTAAATCATTAGCTGCTTATGCTTCGAGGCGGGTCGGCTAGTTTATAAATCTCCCCCCGCCCCCCACCTTTACGCAAACACAGTTCACGAGATTGATATTTAAAAATTATATGAGGGAATATTACTTGTCACACTTTTCTTAATACTATTACTTAAAGGGAACCATCTGCTGTCTTTGATTCAACAACTGGACTGGAAATCATTATACCCAAACCTTTACAGAGTTTAGTTTTTTATGCTCCACTTATCTTTCTAACACTAACAATGAATAATAATAATGAATGTATTTTAATAAAAAAAAATTATTTTCAACAGAATTGCTTATGATGAGAAGAGATATATTTTCAGTAATTCAGCCTGGCCCATCAATATTTGTATGGGTGAAGCAGAAATATTACCATTATGAAATTTTTCCAGTCAAGCCAGCAAGGTTTGGAATTCCTCATGTTTTTATAGAAAAGCACTGGTATGAGATCACAGTGACTTTGAACTGGATCACCTGACAATTTTTTACCTCTTACATAATCTTTATTTAAACCATATTTTTGTATTTACTTATGTTAACTGAATGGTCTGAATGCCTTAAAAAATAATGATAATGTCAGTAATTTCAGTAAACAAATGTGACCACAAAAACCAAATCAAACAGTTGTAGAGATAAGACTTGCAAGGAAAAGCCAAGACAAAAAAAGTAAATTGCCTTTTTAATTCAACCATCTTATAACTAAAAAAGTTGCAGAATAATGTTTACTCCTCATTTAAAAATATGAATTTTGTTTTAGCTATGTTTAATTTATTTCAATGTGATGGTTTTATCCAAAAGGCTTATAACCAGTGTATTTATATGTCAATGCTTCATTTCACATAGAATTGTTCAAACTATGTTGGTAGTCAGAGAAGAAATTCTTTTTCAAAATAAATATTATAAAATCCATTTACAATGTTACAATCAAAGGTATAAGAAAATCATACTGTAAGTCTGTAAGAAGATTTTTTTTAAAAAGTGGTTAATGGTAAACATAGAAGTGGCGTTTGAGGATTAATGTGGAAATGTGGAACTAACTCATGGAAGTGGAAACAGAGAGTGAATGCTTGATAGAGGGCTTTGATCCTGCAGTTAGTATAGAGATTTATGAATAGACAATCGACACATATATTTCTGTTTTTAATTTAAAATTAACTGATGCTTCACTAATTCTATTTTTTTTTCCTAATAGCACTCATTTCATATCCTTTTAGAAACAAATAAAATTGATACCTCTACAAATGACTTTTTAAAAGTAAAAATGTAAAGGATAAAAATTAATTATTACTAAATTACTACAAAAACTAAATATAAACAAATTTGTATAAACTTGGCTGAAAAACTAGGTGTCAGCACAGCCATTTGTTTATTAACTACTGGGTTTCAAACTTATGTTAAATGTGATAAATGTTAAGTTAAAGACTTCCACATTGTTCCACTCATGCTAATCACACATGATGGCAACAAGTTTCACCACTGATTAATATTAGTGTAAAGAATCCATTGGTTTACCAAATATATCAGTTAATAATAATTCAGTTATTATCTCTCTCCCATATAAAATCCAAATTTAGAGTCAACAATTTATGTCAAACATTCATCATTTCCAAGCAAACATAAAAAAATACTATGGAAAAGGGTCAACTCCTATCATAAATACAGATTGTTACATAAAGAAAATAATTTTTCCAAACATGGCCATTCAAAATTTATAACATACACCCTAACCTTTAAGAATGAATAGTTAAGTTTAAATGAAGGTAGCACTGATAATGATACTTTCCCTTTCATCACCAGTGTAGTATAAAAAAAAATTTTTAAAAAAGCAGCAGCAGCAGCATTTTTTACAATTTTGTGATCACAGATACTGCATATAAATTTTAATATTAAATATGCTATGGACTAAACTCATTTACAAGATGCTTTCCCAGCAAACCATCTTGTACCAAATTCCAGTTATATGACATCATTAATAAACAATCACTGACATGTATAAAAATCTAAGCATTATCTTTAATTCTTGATTCCCTCTTACACTTATATAGTTATGGGTAATTCAATTGATGGGAAATTTTAAAGTTGATCTTTTCTAGAAAATCTGAACTTTAAAAAACTAAATGTTAATCAGAAAATCTGTTTAGTGAAACATCCCAAATTACACAGAGTTTTCGTCTGTAAATCTTATTAATTTCAAGGAATAACCTTCACATATTTCAGCTTGCTTTCAGATAGTATAGTTTGCTGTGTATAATTGATTGTAGCCCTGTATGTAAGGTTTCAAGATAACCAGTAATGATCAGTTGTCAACTTTCCACATTGTAGTATCTTTTCTTTAATGTCCTGTACTTTCTGAGCATATATAATGCTTCAAGCTCTTTCACTATATAATTTCCTTTGGCCAGCATAAGTTCAATTTGTTTGGGATCCTTCAAATCTTTGTTCTTCATGAACGCTGCATGTAAGCGTGAACGGAAATACTCTGGTCCTTTGGGATAATCTTTTCCTAGGTGAAGGAGCTGAAGTGTAATTTATCCATAATGAGAAGTTAATGGGCATAAAAAATCCTAATAACATAATAAATTGAAATAGGCAATTATAAGGAAACTTTTAATCAGTAACATAGCTAAGGTTAGAGTTGTTCTGAGAGGGCCAAGATTTTTGCTGCTCCCTTCCAGAAAAAAAAATGCAGCTTGTAGAAGATATAAAGTGCCACCCGAATGCATTGCTCCCTTTTTCTATGCCACTATTTTTAGTGTCACAGAACTGTAAAACAAACATGCTTTTCAGACATTGGTGACAAAAAAGAAGAGAATCTTCATTCAGTTTATTTTAAATACTGGTTCTTTAAAAATTGTAATGCTTTTTATGAGTAGTAATAAATTTAAGGAATTAAACAAGTTAATCACTGTTGATACAAAAGTTAAGCATGAAATATGACCACATCAGTGATTAAAATCAAGATCAAATTTATAATTTTTATTTAAGAGGACAGTACGTTTAAAAAACCTTATCTTTGAAATTGCAACACTTCTTAAAAGGTTTTACTTAAACTTATGCAAAATAGAAAAATAAATTAAAAATAATCACCGTTCTGTATAACAGCTTCACCTTGGACTTTAAGGCGGGATTTGACATTCTAATAGGATATCAATAAATATTTTGTGTCTTGGTGGAACAATTGTTTGGAATGTGCCAAGTTCAGGAAGTTTTTTGACAGAATGACAGAACTACCTGTATAAATTAATAAAGAAAAATGAATCATTTTTAATAAAGCAATAACCATATTATTACAAGTGTGTTTTTGATAATCATCTTTGGTTTCTCAAGTTTCAATAATAGGCTAAAAGTTTTGCTAGGTAACAATATTGATTCATGTGCTAAAAATTTATAGGAATGGTCCTGTGCAAAATTATGTAAAATATCTTCATTTATAAGGATTAATAAAAGCATCTCAGCCATAAACTTGTCCATAGTCTCAATAATTATCCATATTAAATTGTTCATTAAAAAAACTCACAACTTCTCTGACTTTGATAACTGATCATTTTATTAATATTTCCTTGGCTCTTGTATACTAATAATAAAAATGTTTAAGCATATACATGACAAACATTTAATTATATATAATTTAAATGAAGGGTGTACTGGATTTCGGCTCCGGCAAATCCGGAATTCAGCCATTTTTACAAATCTGGCTCTGACAGGATTTCACTTCATAAATCCAGCTGGCCGTAGAGCTCTCATATATA
>MUZC01001425.1:181-12680 GCA_002072015.1 Radix auricularia
AAAAAAGAATGGGGCCCTATAAAAAAAATTGTCCCCTTATATGAGCTATTTACAAATTGCAAAAAATAATTCTCCTATTTCCCGTATAGTTTGAAGCATGAAACTTTAAAAATATTTTGAGTACATGCTTCCGATGATAATTGGCAAAAGAGAATGTTAAATTTCCCCCTAATGGATCCGGGGCCCCCAAAACATTTTTTCTATATAAATATATATGAGCTATACAAAAATTGAAAATCACTAATTCTTCTATTTCCCATATAGGTAGAAGCATGAAACATTTGAATTTTTTTAGTACAAGCTCCCGACAATTGGCAAAAAGAATGTTAGAATTCCCTCTAATTGGGTACCGGGGGCCNCACTCATGGGGGCCGGGACCCCAAAAACGTATTTTTTTCTTATATGAGATTTATAAAAATTGAAAATCACTGATTCTCTTATTTCTCGAGTAGGTAGACTCGTGAAACGTTGGGTAATTGATAATTACACTTTCACGATGGTAGCAGATGAAAACATATTTCAAAATATCTCTTACTGGGGGCCGGGGGGCCAAATGTAGTTTATTTCCTAATATAAACTATATAAAAACTACACATAACTAATTCCCCCATTCTCCATTTAGGTAGAAGCATAAAACTTTGAGAAGTTGTTGAGTACAATCTCCAGATGAAAGTTGGCGAAAGAGAATGATACATTTCCACTCACATGGGGGCCGGGGGCCCAAATATAATTTTTTCTTATATTAAAAACCGACTCATCACAAATTCCACAATTCATCGTGTAGGTAAAAACATAAAACTTTAGGAAGTTGTTGGGTATACTCAATACGACGAAAATTGGCGTAAAATAATTTTTAAATGCACGCTCATGAGGGCCTGGGCCCAAAAAAACGTGTTTTTTCCCTTATACGTGCTATAAAAATTTGAAAATCAATAATTCTCCTATTTTCCAAATAGGCAAACGCATGAAACTTTGGGGGGTTTGTTAACTACACTTCCACGATGGTAGCAGGTGAACAATTATTTAAAACATTCTTTACTGTGGGCTGGGAGACCAAAATGTAATTTTTTTCCCTAATATTAACTATATAAAAATAAAAAATCCCTAATTCTCCCATTCCCTAAGGAGGTAGAAGCATAAAACTTTAGGAAGTTGTTGGGTACCTTTCGCGACAAAAATTAGCGTAATAAAATTTTATAATTTTAAAATTCACACTAATTGGGGCCGGGACCTCAACAACGTGTGTTTTTTTTTCAAATATGTGCTATATACAAATTGATAAGCACTATTTTTCCTATTTCCCAAATAGGTAACGCATAAAACGATGGGGATTTTTTAAATACACTTCCACGATGGCAGCAGGTGAAATAATATTTAAAATATTCCTTGGTGGGCGCTGGGGGCCAAAATACAGTTTTTTATGCACTCACTCACTTATCACTAATACTCCATCTTCCCGCAGCAAAGCGCGGGCAAATTGCTAGTAAAATATATGCGTATACAATATAAAGAAGAGTTTGTTAAGATTTAACTCTTTCTAGGTGTCTACTGCAAAGAGTGACTAAAACTAGTCGTAGCAGAAGTTGCGTATGTCGTATCACTAGTTTCCTGACTAGCGCTACGACATGTCGTAACGCTAGCAACATCCCACCGGATCGTCTGCTGTTACGACATGTCGTAGCACTAGTTTCCTGACTAGCGCTACGACATGTCGTAACGCCGCTAGCAACATCCGACCGGGTCGTCTGCTGCTACGACAATTTGTCGTAGCGCTAGCCACATCCTTTTTTTTTCTTGACAACAAACTTTAACCTTTATCCTTTTCGCTATTTAAACACACATTTTGTGTGTTTATATAGACATCGCCTACTTTCGTTTTTATTTGTTTAGCTTAACAACCACTGTTGTTATTTTATAAATAATTTTTGCATACAGAATTAAAATAGATAAAAATCAAATAAATCTCCCCCATTATTTCATTAAATTGGTAAATATCAGAGTGAAATGTGGTTAAACCCAAATCTTTTTGAGTAAGAGTCTTAGTAAGAGTGTTGAATTTCGTTTACCTCGAAATTCGATCGCAACATAAAAATAAAACATTGTTTCCTAATAATAATATGATTAAATTGATTATTAGTCATTTTAGGCCTAGGCCGCTGGCGCTAGACAGCTAGACTAAAGTGCCTAGCCTAGAGTCACCGAAGAAGTTAGTCGTCAAAGAAGCTTTATTGAATTTTTGGTAATGTACCACATCTAAGTTGGTATTGCAAATTTGCGAAACTCCAGTTTCACGTGCCTATTTACACATTTTGTTTACTATTTTCACCATTTTATATTATCCATTACTACGATAATTCTTAATTTTCGGAATTATTATTATTGTAATACTAGCACTAATTCAGCTCACATTCACATATAATTAGAACAATTCATAAAATTAGACATGACACTTTTAAAACTATCTTGATATAAATATTATTAATAAAGATAGCACTGTTAACTTCGATTATTCAAACTAAATGGAGAAAAGTAGAAAAGTGACAAAAAACACCAAGAAAAAGGAGTCTCAAGTGAATGCAGTTTTTTTTCTTCTTTTTTTCTTAGTTTATTTATTATTTATATTTTGAATTTTGTAGATGAAAGTATTAGTATTATTAATAGTAATAGGATTAATTTCATCAATAAACAAATCTAGCAACAAAAATACTAATGAATTAACAACAAATTTATACATAAAATAAATACTTTCACTTAATTTTTAAAAATTAAATTTGTAATATAGGCTATAGGGTTATTTAATTTAAAGCTTTAAAAAATTTAAGTGAAACATAGGCATAGGTAAAAGTAAATGAAAATCGGAATACAAGGAAATTTTACAAAATTAAAATGCATTCATATTGCATTGTAATTGAAATAATGAAGCATGTAAAGCTAAAAATCAATAATTGTAAAGAAATATTAGCTAAAACTTTAAAGGTAACTATTTCAAAAGATCATTAAACTAAAACCAAGTGACTATAACTATGAATTATAAAAAAGAATAACCATCCCCTGACTCATTATTCAGTGAATGAAAAAGAAATCCATGAAGATATCAGTATCTAATTAAAAAGATAAAAAGAATGTTACGTCTGCCATTTCTCTATAGCATGGCTATTACTATTTAACTTTAACCAATCTCAAGGCCTGCAATTAAAATGTTCATGTGCACTGTACCTTAAAATTAATATAACTTATAACAACTTAATATGTCCTTATTTTCATATTGATACAATGGTCAATGAAATTAAATAAAAAGCCATATTAATAACATTAATTTGAAACGTGAACTCATCAAAATTATACTATAATTAAGCACATGAAAGCCACTAGGCCTAGGAAAAATATATACTTACTAGACTAGATTTCTTCTTTAAAAATATACCATGACTATGTTACCATGCTGCTCAAATAATACAAACATATTTCAGAAATTAAGAAGATTAATATATTTCTGTAATAAATCATGTAATGCAATTATTACACAGAAAAGTGGCTAATTCCCAACTCAATTTCCTGAGTAAATACAGCACAAATATCCAGGTTGAAGTATTAGGAAATTTGGAAACATATTTATAAAAATTTTAAAACAATACAGGAGGAATAGCCTACAAAAATTAGTAATGGAACTAGCAATGAATTGTTCCCAATCCTTTTGCTACTTTGTGAAGCCTCTCTAAAGCAGGATTGTAAATTACCTTATGTAACTCCACCTTTAAAAAATGGGCTAAACCAAAGGGCTGTTAATTATAGACAAGTGTCACTGACAGTTACCTTAATAGTTTCATCTTTAAATTCATATAAAACATATATAGTCGAATTGTTAATCACTTTGACAAACATAATGGCCTATCATAGGACCAATGCCCACATTAATATGGGTTTAGGAAAAAACTGATTATTTCTTGTTATAGATGAATTGTGAAAAGATTGAGATAAAACATAATAAAAAATAGATACAATATTACTAAGCATTTGATAAAGTTCACAGCTTAAGTTTACACAAAATATTAATAAATAACTTTGGAATCTCAGGTCCCATACATCACTGGATCCAAGACTACCTTTTGATTATAGTGCTAACTGTAATTAATGGATGTAAATCAACAATGATAACGTTAAACTCAGTAGTTCCACAAGTAACTGTCACAGTGACCCTGTTGTTTGGTGATTCATGTAAATGATTTACCCAAAAGCATCTCAAGAGGAAAAAAGTTACCTTATATGGTTGTGATGATATGACATATAGAGCAATGAAATGAGGACAAAATAGCAACATCTTACCAAAAGAGTATGTCTTTCCATTAATAAAGGTTATAACTTTGAAGAGTAACAAAGAAAATGAAACAAATAAATGCAAGATATTTCATTCCTGGAAAACAACTAATCCAAAATAAAGATGCAAAATACTTAAAAGTAATAACGAATGGGAAATCATGAAATCACATAATCAATGAAGTAATTAACAAATCATACAAAATGTTAAGGGGCCGTCCATAAATGACGTCACGCACCTAGCGGGGGTGAGGGGGTCACACTTTTGTGACGATGCGTGACGTGGGGGAGGGAGGGGGTTGAAGAAATGTGACGTCACATTGAAAGGGTAACTTTAAATAAAACGTCCACTGAAATATTTGGTCACTTAAAATTTATTTAATGACCTTTTTAAAAAAATTCAGTGCTTCTCAAAGTGCCGTTCGATAGGCTATCAGACGCCGGTTGGCGTAAGTTAACAAGACACGAAAATTAAATATAATTATTAGGGCTGTTATCGATTAAATTAAAATTAATCGTTAACTTTTGAAAAATTACCGATTAATTAATCGATAATTTTGTTAAAGCTAAAAATATAAACTTATGACGTCATGAAACTGAAAATTTCAAGGGAAGCATTAAAAACAGGCAATTGACTATTTTGTTTTATTGAGTTATTTTTAAAACATAGTTAGCAATAAAAAAATAAGTTCTTAAAGCTGAGGCATTTGGATGAAAATTTCAAATTAATTTTCAAATATAAAAGTAATACAGCTGTAAAAACATTGTTTGATGACTAACAAAAACATAGAGATCATCTTTTTATCCCACGTGGTTCAAAAGTTATGAATTTTTTGCTGAACCTCATAAACCATTTTTTCCGCTATGATGTTTTCCTTCATATTTTTTGCCCTATTGGGCACATACTGTAGGCATTTCATGCAACTTTAAAAATATAATATTGTTAGGAAATATATTTATATATAAGTATTTCAACATAATGTCAACGAATTTAAATTTGTTATTGTAAATTTAAGTAAAAACAATGCTTTTTATATAGTTTTCATAATAAAAAAGGTTATTTTAAAGTTTACACCTTAGACAACTACTTATAAATGGAGAAGTTTATACGAAAAATGAACCAAACTATAGTTAATTGATAATAAATCGCAAATTAGAAAAACTAAAATGTTCTTTAATTTTAATCACTGTTTTATCGATTAAAATAATTTTAATCGATAAAATATTTTACCGATTAATAGAGAAATTAATCGGTAATTTCCGCAGCCTAATAATTATAATTCTTAAGTTTGAGAATCCACAAGAGAACATAGAAAATTGTAGCCCTGCGTCGTTTGTTGTTGACATCAAAGCTTTGTAACCGCAGTTTCGTTTGTTCACTCGCGGCAGGAGTCTGCGAACTTTTTTTTTTGTCGGTTATCCCCCCCCCCCCCCAAAAAAAAAAAAAACCTGCTACTGGTGAGTTTAACAAACAGGACAAGTGTCTAAAAAGATCTGAATATGATTATAAGTAGATATGTTAAGTCAAAACGACACCGAATATCCATTTTGGCGGTGGGTGAGGGGAGGGGAATCTATTTGATACAGTAATAAACGTTTTTGATATAGTTTTTCAATTGGTGTTGGTCAAACGCCTCTGGCCATTCTAAATATAATAAATGTGTCCATTTAAAATTAGTCAAAATTATTCATTAACTTTATTGAATGCATCAAATTCACGACATCGCAAATCGAGAGGAGCACAAAACAACTTTCTTCTGAACTCATGTTGATTAAGATTATTGTCAATTGTGTCAATATAAGTGAAAGTAGGCTGGATTTAGGAGTGTTCGTATTGTACGTAAATAAGAAATCTACATAGAGTCTAGATGACAAATTTAACAAATGCATTTTCTGGAAGCAACCGGTTCAATAGTGGGCATATGTTACCAAGCGTACACGTACACATGACGTATTTGAATATATCTAGTGGACTGGAGTGGATGTTATATGTCCCAAATGAGTCTGCATTACCCTTAAAAATTCCCTTTTGCCCCCAGATGCTATTTTTAAAAAGTATTATATTAAAAAACTTTTTTTTATATATACAAAAAAGTTACAAGTAATGATCTATAGTCAATGCTTAATTTGTATGCATTAAAATAAAATCTAATCTTAGGATGTTAAAACATTCCGTGTTTTTTTTTGGTTTTTTTTTAAGGCCGGTTAAAAAAGTTAAACGGTTTGAAAAAAACGGACCGATTCAATAGGATACCTTAATACTAAAATTATAAAAGTTTATATTAACAATACTATTAACCCAAAAGTAGCGGATTCTAGCAAATTTTCTATGCCCACAATGATTGAGCATTACCCCCAAGAGTTCCCTTTTTACCAAAAATGAGATAATTTATTGGTGACGATATATATACAACTGTTGTGTGACGTACGTGAAATCCTGAAGAAGAAAGAATTGAAAAAAAAAAACGTGTGAGCTTCAGAGTTAAAAGTTATGATAATGTTGGATATTTTAATAACGTATTTCAGTCCTCAACTTGCAAGAATTACTGTATTTTGCAACGCACAAGATGACACCCTACTTTCCTGCACAAATGTGGGGTTCATACAGAATTTTCCTCTTCCAGCGCATACCTAATAATTTTTAGAAAACATGAGATGTGATATCAATCTGATAATTTTAGATCTTGTAGCCTCTGGGTGTATTCTGCTGTTCTCTCGGGATTCTTGATGGAACAGATGCCAATGTGTGGTTTGCCATTGTTTTTGTTGCGTTACAGTTTCTTTGGCAGCAAACTTACCTTGCTAGCCACTAAGGAGTGATCTGTGTCGCAGTCTGCACTGTGGTAACTGCGTGTGAGAAGGACATTGGCAAGTTGTCTGCGTCTTGTGATAATGAGATCTAATTGGTGCCAGTGTTTAGAGCGGGGATGCCTCCACGACACTTGGTGGATTGCTTTGCAATTGAAGAAGGTATTTGTGACACATAGTCTATGTAAGCAGCACATCTCTAGTAATCTCTGTATTGAAGTCACCAAGGAGGTAGATTGCTTCGATGGTGGGTATACTGGCTAGTGTTTGGTTAAGATCTTTGTAGAATTGGTCTTTCGCTTCTGAGCTCGAGGATAGGGTTAGCGCATAAACACTAATGATGTTGGCTAATTCTGAGGAAGATGTTAGACGTATGGTTAGTATTCTGTTAGTGCCCTTTGTTGGGGGTTCTATGGAGGAGCAGAGTTCATTTTTTATGGCAAAGCCAAAACCCATGTTGCCTTGGTGTATCCATTGTTTCACCCTGCCAGAAGAAAATGTAGTTACTTTCTTTTATGGTAACACTTTCTGGGAGTCTGGTCTCCTGGAGGCAGGCAATGTCGTTGTTTACTCTGCCAAGCTTGTTTAGTCTGCCAAGCTTTCTGTCGATGATGGCTGTCTTCCTGGCATCATTGATGAGCAACAAGTCAGAAGTAATGCCTGGACACATAGTCTTAACGTCCCAGCTTGCTAGACGAGGAGCTGGAGTCTTCTTAACTTTTGTTTTTTTATTTCTAGGTGCAGGATTTTCTGGCCTACTTGTTGAGATGTTCATCTGAGCTCCACGCACCCATTGGAGCAGGTGCGGGATGGCGGGAGCAGATATGCCATGGCGGGATAGCACCTTATTGGCTGGGGGCTGCCCAGCTTAAGGCGGGAGTTAGCATTCCATTGAGACATGGTGATCTCTCCCACTGTCAGAAGCAACTCCTGGCGCCTAGCTCTACGCTGCCTCCCGTGTTGTGTTCACACCTTGTGGCGATGCTGGAGTGTCTTCTCCAGTAAAGATAAAGCCTGGGCATATTAGTATGGAGAACCATACAGCCCAAACAGCAGATTCCCCATCTCCACGCCAATGGTGGATCCAATGGAGCGACTAGTGTCGATACGACTTGGTACCATTAACGAAGCAGGAGCTGCCGGAATGCAATTTGATTCAAAAGCAGACTGCCTTAGGAGCTCCATTTCCTGATTTTCTGTCGGGGTTTACTCCCCTAGCCTTTCCCGTGTTGGTGTAGCCGCAAGGCAGCAGAGGTTTGGAGTAAGAGTTTCTCTCTCCTAGATGAGCTACTGACCATGGTTAACGAGCCTCATCTACCCGAAGCTACTGGTTTTGAGGCGCCAGTTGACCACCTTCATCCCTTCTCCTGTTAGTAGGAACATGGTCTGCCGGCCTTTGTGTGAGCCACGCGAGAAAGGCCAGGAGCTGGATTTTGGTTGACAGAGGCATTGAGAGACGCAAGCCTCTTAGGGCATTTCTAGAGGCGTGGATGCTTATCTTCCACCCCCGCCCTGGCAATGACAACCTTGGACCACTGTAACTAAATAACTGTAAGGAATCAAGTGGAACTTTTATGTAAAGTAGCGCATTTTAATGTGATTTTGATTTCTTAAACACCCCTCATCCCCTTGTCTTACATCGTCATAAATGCATGACCCTTCTCTGTCCCTACCGCCAGGCACGCGACCTCATTAATGGACGGACCCAAAGAGTAAAACCAACATATTTGATTCTAACTTAGAATTAATTCAACCGGGGGGGGGGGATGAATCGGTAGCAAATTTGTACGTGCGCATGGGCGTGGGGTCCAAAACTGTACGGAGTGCAACAGGGGGGTACGATAAGTACGACTTTTTGCGTTCGTAATATATGGATAGCCCCTAAGATGCCATACATCAAACGTATCGATAAGGAATTCAAATTTAAATCCCTTTGTTCGGTACGGTTGTCCAAGTTGAAACAATATTGGGTAGTGAGGTAAATATGCCCCTGGGCTCCAAGGTACAGGGTCGCAAAAATGAGGATTACAAAGTTATATCACAATTTAATTTGATGAAAAGGAATTTTAAACAATTTTCCATGGGGAAAAAAAAGATCCTCGTTACACCAAAATTCTTTTACACCAACTTTTGTCGTGAGAGGGTACTTAACAATTTTCCAAAGTTTCATGCTCCTACCTACACGGAAAATTGGAGAATTAGTGATGAGTCAGTTTTTAATATAAGAAAAACTATATTTGGGCCCCCAGTCCCCTATGAGAGGGAGTTTTAACATTATTTTTTAGCAAATTTACGTCAGGAGCGTGTACTCAAAATTTTTTCAGTTTTATGCTTCTACCTATATGGGAAAAAGGATAATTGGTCATTTTTAATTTTTGTATAGCTCAGATTATGAAAAACGTCTATGGGGCCCTGGCCCCCATGAGTGGGAAATTGAACTTTTTTCAAAATTATCGTAGGAAACATGGACTCAAAAAACTTCCAAAGTTTCATGTTTCTACCTACACGGGAAATAGGGAAATTGGTGATATTTTTTAAAGCCCATATAAGGGAGAAAAAATATTTTGGGTCCCCGGCCCCACATGAGCGAAATTTTTAAAATTCTCTTTTGCAAATATTTGTAGTGATAGGGTACTCAACAACTTCCCAAAGATTCATGTTTCTACTTACACAGGAAGTTGGAGAATAAGTGACATCAGTCAGTATGGGCTTTCCCTTTTATTTATTTGTATATATATATATATATATAGAGAGAGAGAGAGAGAGAGAGAGACAGAGAGAGAGAGAGAGAGAGAAGTTTTAATTACTTCTTAAAACTTCTTATAAAATAGGGAAAATCAAAATTTAAACACTAAGAACGTATTTTTTTTTCTCAGTATTACTAAATATAAAAAGTAATTCTGTACTGTATTAGTATTGCCAATATTGCTAGTAAAAATAAAGTTTATTGCAAAATCAATTTTTTAAAAATGTTTTAAAATTTCATTAAGTTCCTGTAAATTTTATTAATTATAAAATTAATTACATTTTTGTTTTTAAAAATCCGTTAACTTCTGGTACTTAGATATCTCTGGGGGTTTAATCGGTAGTAATAATAGTGAGAATAGTTGAAAAAGTGTGTTAATAGCTCGTCTAACTGGAATTTCGCAAATTTGCAATACCAACTCAGATGTGGTACATTACCGAATTTTTCATGATGAGACCTAGAACATTTGTTTAAAAATTAAATAGAATAAGATAACGTATTAAAAAAAAATAATTTAAAAAAAAACCACTACGACAAATTTTGGTAATGAATTTCTCACGAAGAAAGTAAGAAAGACTGGCCTGCCTTGCCTTAAAACCCTCACTACTGAGGTGAGGTAAGTTAATTTGTATTTGAATTTGAAAAAAAAAATCATTTTAAATTATTAAANAGACACCCATTTAGATACACTTGAGACACCCATTTAGATACACTTCAGACATCCATTTAGATACACTTGAGACACCCATTTAGGTACACTTGAGACATCCATTTAGATACACTTGAGACACCCATTTAGATACACTTGAGACATCCATTTAGGTACACTTGAGACACCCATTTAGATACACTTGAGACACCCATTTAGATACACTTGAGACATCCATTTAGATACACTTGAGACATCCATTTAGATACACTTAAGACCCCCATTTAGATACACTTTTTACAATCATATAGGAACGTTTAAACTCCTATTAATATACACGTGAAACACCAAATTATATACACTTAAGACATTCATTTATATACGTTTTAGGACACCATTTAGATACACTTAAGACACCCATTTGGAAACACTATGGACACATATTTGGATACAATTAAGACACCCATTTGTATACACTTAAGACACCCATATAGATATACTTAAGACACCCCTTTAGATACACTTGTATCTGCATTGACATGCATTTCGATACACTTAAGTGTATCTAAATTAATTTCTCAAGTGTATCTAAATGGGTGTCCTAAATTGTATCTAAATGGGTGTATTAAGTGTATCTAAATGGGTGTAGATACACTTAAGACACCCATTAAGATACACTTAAGACACCCATTTAGATACACTAAAACACCCATATGTATACATTTAAGACACCCATTTAGATACACTTAAGACACCCATTTGGATACACTAAAAACACCCATTTGTATACACTTAAGACACCCATTTAGATACACTTAAGACACCCATTTAGATACACTTAAGACACCCATTTGGATACACTAAAACACCCATTTGTATACACTTAAGACACCAATTAAGATACACTTGATACACACATTTAAATACACTTAAGACACCCATTTACATACACTTAAGACACCCATTAAGATACACTTAAGACACGCATTTAGATACACTTCAGACACTCATTTAGATGCATTTTAGTCACCCATTCAGATACACTTGAGACACCCATTTAGATACACTTAATTCACCCATTTAGATATACTTAAGGCAACCATTTATATACACTTAAGACACCCAAATATGATAGATTAAGTAAGCCATTTAGATCACTTAAGACACCCCTTTAGATACCTTTAGACACCCATTTAGATTCACATTAGGCAACGATTTACATACACTTCAGACACCCATTGCATACACTAATGACACGCATTTAGATACACTTAAGACACTCATTTAGATACACTTCAGACACATATTTGGATACACTTAAGACACCCTTTTGTATAAACTTAAGACACCTATTTAGATATACTTAAGACACCCATTTAGATACACTTAAGATATTCATTTAGATACACTTAAGACACCCATTTTGATTCTTTTAGGAAACCCATTTAGATACACATTTCAATATACTCTTCAGACTTAATTGTTTTATAGTTTATATAATCATAAGCAAATAACACATTTTTTGCTGTTGATGAGATGCTGTTGGATAAATAATTTATGTAAATAATAATTAAATTGTGGTGGGGGATAGGGGGAACTAGGAATATTTCTTATAAAACTGAGTTTACCATTATCAGTGATGACTTAGAGCTAATATTCTTTAGATACTGTTCTGTGCTTCTTATCAAATCTTGAATCCATTTAAATTAGGGTACAGGTATACCTAAGTGTTAGTGCATGCTGCATACTTTATCTATTGTCAAAAAAAAAAAGGTTTTCAAATTTTTATTATAGTTAAGTCACAAAGTATTATTAACTATCAAAATAGTAGCAATAGCTATTTCTCATTATATTAACAGTTTCAAATAGTGCATGCATTTATCATTTATATAAATATATATATAGTTATTTATTAAATTTCATTTTCATGATATTATTTGAATATATCATATATATTTATAAGTATGAGTATAAACCAAGCA
>MUZC01001425.1:12736-45603 GCA_002072015.1 Radix auricularia
AAAAAATCTTATAAATTCATTTTAAAAATTTGAACTATTTTTAAATTTAACATGAAACAGGAAAACTATTAACACTCAACAGTAAAAACATAAACACTGAACAATTTATTATTAACACTTATCAGTAAAACTTTGTTTCTTCATCTTGATTAAATGTTATGAGTGCTTAAGTCAACTTTTGTTTACAATCCCATTTTAAATGAATTTTTTTTTTAGGCTTGTTGTCATTTGGCTATGTTGGGTGATCAATTTGATAAAGAACAATAATATTGATCCATAAATGATTTTAACCTTTTCATTTGTTCTGGTCCATCATTTATTATTATATAAATGGTCATAAAAAATCACTGTTAATTACTGTTTTATTTGCCATAACATTTTCTTTTCTCTCTTCTCCTGAATTTATGCCAGCAAATGGTTTATAAACCTTCTGTGTCTTGAAGAGAACACATCCAACAGGAATAGTAGCTGGGTATAGAATTTCCATAAACAGTTTTGCCCATTAAATCTAGCTTGACTATCTGTACTTCTTTATATATAATTCAAGTAAACGACCATGTTCAAATGAGCACAACGAATGACCCCCGCTGGGGTCGAAAGATCACAGTGAGCAAGCGGACTGGTATTTTAAATAAAAGAAAGGTGGGAGGGGGGCAACAATGCTTCTTACGTTCATTTGCGTTGTTCCTTCATAGAATAACATAAAATTCGTAGTGTAGTGGTTATAACGTCCGCCTTGCACGCGAAATTTCTGGGTTCAATTCAAAACAAAATGAAATGTTTTTTCTGCCTGCTTTTATCCACATTTTTGCGAACATGACTAACACTAGAGTCGGAAAATCAGTTTATGGTTGGCAAGTGTTGGTAGTAAAGGGTGGGGGGGGGGGCAGGTAAAAACAACTGCTGTGCACATGTTTCCACGTTTACTCGCTTTTTTTTTATTACTTTGTGCTGCTATATGTGTCCGTTCTCTCAACCCCCACCCCCCGTTCTTTGCACTATCTATGATGAGCAAGTCTGCGGCGTATGCTACGCCGCGGGTTATTTTGTTTCTTTTAGCTCGGTTACCGATACCGTGTACTTCAATAAGTATGCGGCTTGCACTTCGATACTTTTTGGTTGCAACTCCGGATCAAGGAAGATAATCTGAAGTGTTGTTGCATGGCGTAATATTCAAATTGCACCGTCTTACTCTTGTATTGTATTACACCAGCTTGTGTTAGAAGATGAGCTTTCTTTTCTAAGTGTGTATTTTGTACAAGCATTGCTCATGAGTGATTTGATGCGTCAATCAGTAGAAGGTGCCGGGACTAAATGGTGGCTCATTGTCTGGAAAAATAGTTACCCCTCAAGCTTAATGTCATTTCATACAAGCTTGTCAATATGATCAATGTTTTGTAATCATAAATTAGACGCCTACGAGAGTTTAGGATATTGCCACATGCTATGGACGATGTTTGACAGGACGAGATGAAATTATACTATTTGATTTATGACGATAATTAATTTTTTTCTAATAATAGATTATTACAACATTAGACGGACAGCAAAAGGTAAATCAGCCATTTATGTACAGGCATAATCACTTAAGTTTTTACATTCTCCAAACTATATCCAGGAATTTACTTAAATATTTCATTCACAAATTAAGAAAGTCAGTTCGTTTTCAACCAAATTTTATTTTTATTTTGGTAGCCTACATTTTCAATGGATGTTTTATATACAATAAATTAATGTTATCTTAATCGATTTTTAAGTTTGTCAGTTCAGTTGAAAAATACATTTGGCTAACCATCACGAAATACACTTTACTTTTGATCATGGTGCTCCAATTTAAAAAATGGAACCATAAGTAAATAATAAAAATGATTGATGCGCACTACTATAAATTGCGTCTATGCATTTTCACTTCGCATGGCCGGATTCACCGTGGCTACGGCGCCGATTTATAAGTTCATAGAGCCTGTCACTCCTCTAGAAACGCCCTAAAAGGCTTGCGTCTCTCAATGCCTCTGTCAACCAAAATCCAGCTCCTGGCCTTCACGCGTGGCTCACACAAAAGCCCGGCGGACCATGTTTCTACTAACAGGAGAAGGGATGAAGGCGGTCAACTGGCGCCTCAAAGCCAGTAGCTTCGGGTAGATGAGACTCGTTAACCTCGGCTGGTAGCTCATCTAGGAGAGGGAAACTCTTACTCTAAACCTCCGCTGCCTTGCGGCTAGACCCACACGGGGAAAGGCTAGGGGAGTAAACCCCGACAGAAAATCAGGAAATGGAGCTCCTAAGGCGGTCTGCTATTGAATCAATTTGCATTCCGGCAGCTCCTGCGACGTAAATGGTGCCAAGCCGTATCGACATTTGTCGTTCCCTTGGATCCACCATTGACGTGGAGAGGGGGAATCTGCTGTATGGGCAGCAGCTAATTTTCCATAATACCCGCCCAGGCTTGCATCACCTCTGGAGAGGACACTCCAGCGTCACCGAAAGGCGTCGACAAAACACGGGAAGCAGCAGTTACCGGTTATTGGCCAAAACATTTGGATGCACAGAACTCGTGTGTAAAAACTGTGGTAAAGACTGTCATTCACGGATAGGACTGCACAGCCACACGAGAAAATGCAACCCAACCTAACGGTGATGCACCATCGTCTCGGGAGACGGAAGGATGCCGAAGATAGAGCCTGTCAAAATGCACGAGGTAATTCAAGTTCAAGCTTCATCGAAAATACCTTCATGTGAAACAATCAATCAAACAGTAAAGTAATATCAAGGAACGTACATTTACAGAAAATAAATTTAAATCTCAAGAGAGAAATGAGTCCGTATTATTATTATTTAACGAAATTACATAATACTATTTATACTAGTTTCTCTTGGCGAATAGTAGTGCTATAGTATTAGTAATTAGCACTTTCAATCCTTTTGGAAGTTTTTGTCCAGGCTTAAGTTCCATTATCTTAAAAATCCGGCCCTGCTATTAGAAAGCGTAAAATAAACTATTTATCCAGCAAAAATTATTCAGTCTCATGATAAATGATGCACTTTTTTCTTCTTCTCTAAAACGATTCTACAGTATTACAATTTTTTTTTTTATCTCTAAATGCTTCCTATTTGGGTTTCGCACTTTAAATGTTACTTTGCTGCAAAAACTTAGGACACACAAATGTGGTGATAATTGTACGATACATTTAAAAGTTGTTTTTGTTCTTTTTTCTCTCAGCTTTTATGGTTGGGCATGGAGTCGTCCACAAGGCAACTTGCGCTATTTTTGACAATTTTAACTCCCCCTTCCCCCTGTCACAAATCTCGGACTCCCCNCACCAACCCAAACTCCGTCACACTTACGAACTTTTTTTTTTCATAAACAAACTAATTCAAATCTAGTATAAAACACCGTGACGTCACACATGGCTGGACCTCCTTCCTTCCTCCTGTCACAATTTATTACACCCCCTACCCCCTTTGGAGCGTGACGTACTTTATGGACGGCCCTGATGGCACAACGTTTAAGTCAGCATTTAATGGAAATGGTTCAAGTCTAAATCTAAGTTATCTGTGGAAGCTATTCTTAACTTTAATTAGGGGGCATGGAATCAAAGCAGATGAAGCACATTTATTTGTTTTGTGGTGTAATGTTTTCCATTATGATTTATTTTAACAACCTTAACCCTACACCTACACACTTTTTCATTTTATAACTCTTTCTTGTAACAACTTTTTTATTTAAAAAATTATTTATGACTCACTTTTCAATAACTCTTAATAGCTGCTTCACTCACCTAACAGGCTGGGATGGTGTGTTACAAAGAACATAAGACACACTAATCTGCTGTATAGAAGGAGTATCTTTAATTTATTCAATAATATGTAATAGCTCAATTAATGTCATGTTTGTTTTTTTTCTTCACAGCAGCAAATTATTTTTGTGTATTTAAATTGACTAACCTCTATTAATATAAATCCTCACCGCTCAAAAATTCATTTTGAAAACATTAATATTTGTTAGTATGGTTTTTTTCAGTGTAAGTGTAAAGCAAAAAATTATGATTGAATAAATAAAAAAAAGGTACACTAAAAACATATAAATATAGATTCCAACAAAATAGTGTTTACGTTAAAGTTAATTACCTTTTCAATTATCAGCTGAATATGAATGAAATTATTGGTTCATGATGCGTGAAAAGAATTTAAATTTTAAATGTTAATAACATTGTTTTGCAGGGAGGTATGACTGCTGTTCACCTGGCAGCTAAACATGGCCATGTAGATGTGTTAAAGGCTTTGTTACTTCAGGGAGTATAGGTGGATGACAGGGATGTGGTAAGTTTGACTTGATGGATGTGGTAAGTTTGACTTGAGGGATGTGGTAAGTTTGACTTGAGGGATGTGGTAACTTTGACTTGAGGGATGTGGTTAGTTTGACTTGAGGGATGTGGTAAGTTTGACTTGAGGGATGTGGTAAGTTTGACTTGAGGGATGTGGTAACTTTGACTTGAGGGATGTGGTAAGTTTGACTTGATGGATGTGGTTAGTTTGACTTGAGGGATGTGGTAAGTTTGACTTGAGGGATGTGGTAAGTTTGACTTGATGGATGTGGTTAGTTTGACTAGAGGGATGTGGTAAGTTTGACTTGAGGTATGTGGTAAGTTTGACTTGAGGGATGTGGTAAGTTTGACTTGAGGGATGTGGTAACTTTGACTTGAGGGATGTGGTAACTTTGATTTGAGGGATGTGGTAACTTTGACTTGAGGGATGTGGTAAGTTTGACTTAAGGGATGTGGTAAGTTTGACTTGAGGCAGTGAAGTGGAGGGTTTTATTGGGAGGAGGGATCTTTTACTTATGGTAGAATGGAAAACAAACAATGTACACAACATAATTTTATTTTCAAACAAAAAGATCCCTTAAATGAGCAAATATACCTTTCATAAATCATTATTTAAAAGAATATGACATATTAAGTTTAACGTAAAAGGATTAAATTAACTTCTTGTCAATAAATCAATCATTTTTCCTAATTTAAGTACTTTCATCATATCTACAATTTTTTAAATAAAACATTGAATATACATGTGCCAAACTAATGGGTTTGTGTGTGTGTGTGTGTGTGTGTGTGTGTGTGTGTGTGTGTGTGTGTGTTATAGGAAGGAAAAACTGCATTGCATCTTGCTGCTGAAGCTGGACACAAGGAGACAGTTGATTTGCTTTTAGATTACACTGCTAACCCCAATTCTGAAACAATTGTAAGTAAAATGGAGGTTTTACCATATAGACTACTCACTAAATCATAAATAAAAGCTTCAGTAACAAAAAATTAGTATAAAATTTCAAAAATAAAAGCCCAAATAACTATTTTAAAAGTAAATAGATCATTAGGCTTATTTTTAATAATAAAACTTTTTCTATTTCATTTTATATTAAAAATATGTCATACCATTCAAACATTTCCGTTTCTTGAGGCTTTTAAAAAACTAAAAACACACTTTTATTTGCTTATTTAGAAAGAGATAACTCCCCTTCACCTGGCAGCCATAGAAGGTCACGTAGAAGTATGCAAAAGTTTGGGTAAATATGGTTGCAACACAAACGCTCAAAATCATGTAGGTGTTTGATTTAATTTCAATATAAATTTAATTTAAAAGTACTTGAAGATTGAAAAGGCCTTTCAAATGTTTTGAAGATAACACTGTAACTGCAAGGTGAATTTTCTTATTTTTAAAATAATTTTTTTTGATATTTAAATAATATTATGTAGAGCTTAATCAAAATTTCAGAAATACTTTATTTAGTTTCTTCACAAAGCTGAGAACGTTTAAATTTAAAGTATTGTTCTAAGGTTATATGAATATTTAAGGAATAATTATGTTTGATAAAAATATTTTAAACATTAATTTATGGTCTCATAAAATTGAAAAACCCTCTTAACAAATTAAAAATGTAAGAGATATGAGAAATCTTTTATGCTGTTTGCATAAAACTTAATTAAATCTAAAATTTTAAAATAAACCAACCAAGGCTAAATTAAGTATAAGCAAATAGCCAAAACATTTGGCCTGATCAATCAATGTTGAAAGGACCCAAAGAAAGATTTAATTAATTATTACCCAATTTTCGAGCCAGATGTAACTTAAAATTTACAAAAAGTTTGTTTCTTTTTTTACATTGATAAAAAGCTTTATTTAATATTTCTTTTTATTGTTCACAATTAGCAAGGCAACACAGCTCTCCACTTAGCAGCAAATGGGACGTGGTGGTCGAGAGGTAGCGCTCTCGACTGTCATACCGATGGTCACGAGTTCGAATCCACACGAAGGTGAGGATTCGTTCCCGGGGCCTGAGGAGTCCCCGAGTCACCCAGCTCTGAATGGGTACCTAACTAGACAATAGTTAGGAGGCTGGGGTAATGCGTGGAACCCCTATAGCCGTGGCCTGTGACCGCTGCATCACTTGCCAACAGATCATCTCTCATGGTCTGTGGACGCAATTATCTTCTGCATAGAAGGAGCGTCTGTATATCTAAGATAAGATAAATCACAAAGAAGTGGCCAGGGTTTTAGTAGATGCTAAATGTGAACTAGATTTGCCTAATAGTGTAGGTAAAAAAATATCCATTTTAATAACATATCAAACAATGTGAGAAAATGTCCATTGAGTGAGAGGATCCTGATTTAATTATGGAATCCAACATTTTTAGTCAGAACTTTCATATTTTTCTTTAATTTGATCAAATATTTTCAGAAACAGTTACCAATTTAGTATTTTAAAAGGGAAACAGTATTTGCTTGTTAGAGACATTTGTTAGATTTATTCATTATTGCAGGAATCAACTGAGTAGAACGTGGGTAGACAGTAGGTGTAAGGGTTTACTAACGAAAATTCATGGGCTAAATATAACCCTTAAATACTTTTAAATTATAATTTTGTGTTTGGATAGGATTTGTCAAAAATTTTCATAATTCAATATTAGGTGTTGAAGTTCTTTCATCATCTTACATGTGGATGTAATTTGAAAGTTGAAACATCAAATTTATGCTCTTATGTTTAATAATATACACCATTCATTGAGTTTCCTTATTCATGACAAGCAGTGTTTAAGTAAACCTATTTTTCAGAACCAAACAATGTTTGTTTAAAATATTTCTCAAATAGAATATGGTTAATATTCTTATATTATAGTTAATATAACTTGCATGGTGCGTTGTGTTACTTTGTATATACCATACTGAACAGTTTCAAAAGATGAGTTCATTGCAGTTTTTTATTAGTGGATAGATTTTAATCATACAGTGCATACAGTTATCCCTTGATTTTTTAAGTTTTGATAATTTTAGAAATGTGGAAAACCATTTGGAAAGTAGAAAATCAACATTCTATTGACTTATACTGAAATAACTACAACTATTTATTGTATACTTCTCTGTGATAACAAACAAATATAGGATTTTATAACAAATTTTAATCTAGCCTTTAAATTTTAAACCCTTTGAAATACTCAGGATGAGAAACTTTAACACTAAATGGATGAAAGGGATGTTTAAGATCTTTTAGGAATAATAGTTATTCATCAGATTTATTTGTATTTATATATTGAGCCTCAGTAACACAAGTAATACAATATTTATTTTCTTAGTGCATTTTATTTGCTCATGGTCATTAACTATCCACAGCGTATGCAGACACCACTTCATGTTGCAGTTGAATGTGGTCATTTGGAAGTAGTGCAGGTTTTGTTAGCAGGTGGTGCTAGTATGGACACCAGAGAAAAAGTACATTTCATTTTTTTTTAAAAAGCATTCAAACTTTTTAAGCTCATCTGCTAAAGAATTTAATTTTGATTGTTAAAAACTAATTTACTTACAGCCTGAAATAACATACTGTCTCATGTTTTGCCTTTCTGTCTACTTAAATCTTCTTTTTTGTTGTTCTCAGTTTTGGCTAAAGACTTTAAAAAATAAGAATTCCTAAATACAAATATGTATTATGTCCATCTGAAAATATTAATCATAATGATCAGATCATTGAATATGGGATATTAAAAAATAGAAGAAGAAAGATAAAATGTAAGTGAGAGAAATAGGATAATATTATAAGAAGTATAATCTTTAAATTAATCTAGTCAGGAAAAAGTGCTCTTCAGTTAGCTGCAAGGGGAAATTATGTTGCTGTTGTTGATATGCTCATTAAGGCTGAGAGATACTATGCTAACACAAGGGTAAGCAATTTGTTATAGAAAATTCTATTTAAATTTCTTGCCAGGGAATCATCATTACTTACACTACTCCAGACATTAAGACAAAATTTGATATCTTGGTATTTACAATGTTCATTTAATTAATTTTCTTAACTTCTTCCAAGAATTGATAGGAATTTTAAACATTAATCTTCACTATATTGGTAATAAAAATGAGATTTATTTTTTAGGCCTAATATTAATATAAAACAAACTTTTAATTCATCATAGCTGCCACTTGACAATTGTAACTTTTAAATGGCATTAAATGATGTTATTATGTTATTTTCGCACACCTAATTGAACATTGGTCATAAACTTTAAATAAATTGTGTTATCAGGATTACCATGACAAAGATGTCGGCTATGTGGACCCAGACACATACCTCAGGAATGCCCAACATCCACATGCCCCACAGATGAAGGATGTTCTGTGGAAGTTGGCAACTAAACAGATCAAATCTTCAGACTGGAAGAAGTTGGCATATCACTGGCATTTTACACCAGAGCATGTCAAGGCCATTGAACAAGAATATACAGGTTCTTTACAAAATATATGATATTTTAACAGGGTTTAAAGTAGGCCTGACAGGCCATCACAAAACAACTGACATCCTGTCAGGCCTATACATACCCTGTTTAAATAACATTTTTTTAAAAAATCAAATCCTGATTGCAGTATCACTCAAATTTTTACAGGTCCTTTGCAATCGTTTGCTTTTTTTCTGTTTTGAAGAGTGAGATATTTTTATACCAATCTGTGGCCTACATGAAATAACAGCAGCAATTATATAAGAATAAGGTTGAAATGAGTGCGCTCTGACCTGGGCAGCCATTGTTTCTTTTCATTAAAAAATGTGACATTTTCGGGTGACTGGAGATAGATAATTTTGTTTGAGTGGATTCGGTTGGGGGGTGGAGGGAATAAAGCAAGACTAAACCAAGGGAACACTTTCTCTAAACACATCATGACCAGAATGTATAGTATTATATAGTATTAAAAAAACTAATTTTAATGAGCAATTAATAAATGTGGTGACTTGTTCTAATCTTTAAATTTGTCTTAATCTAAGGTGCTACTAGTTATAAAGAACACAGTTTTAGGTTGCTAAACATCTGGCTTCATGGTGTGAGAAAAGATGAGAATGTTCTCAAACTGCTGTTTGAGGCCCTCGTTGCCATCGACAGAAAACAGCTGGCAGGTATTTATTATCTTTTAGGATAAAATTTTAATGATGACTTATTTGATTTTTCAATAAATATTTAATTTGATGAATTTCATAAATTTACAGTACTTTTTTAATTAAAAAAATATGTTTTTCTAGCAATTTAAAAAGTAGTGATGAATATTTCCAGAAAGTGTGAGAAGAAAAGTCCATCTGCTTTCAGACAAGCCTTGTTCCCCAACTCTTTGTGCTGTATCCTAGCAGGACAAAGTGTGGATCAAGTTGATCACACATCAAAGTCAAGATGTTCTATGCAATTCATGCATTCCCAGTTAGACTTAGACTCATTCATTTAAACATTCATAAATTCCTTAATTTTATTTTTATCTGCGCAATGTGATGTTATCATAAAGGGGGGTAACTTTTTTGTGAGTCAGTTTCTCTTCCTTTGCATATTTTAATACAATTTATTTTAAAATGTTTTATATTGTAAATATTCAAAACTAAATTCATTATGCTCAAATACATTTTTTAAATGATTCAATATCTAACAATATTAAATTCTAAAACTTCAGCTGTATTTTGTTAATAGCATCAGCAAAAATTGAGTGGCTAAAACATGAGATAACCCTTGAGTTATTATTTGCCCAAAATATTTAAAAATCTCTAACTCTCTTTTCTTAAAGACAATATTAGCTGTTTACAAACTAATTTTTTTTAAAAGTCATATTTAAAAATTGTATTTGTTTCATCTGAATGAATGCTTCTTAAAAAAGCAACAACCTAAGACATCATATCCTCTTGTTCATTATTTGACAGTTTTAATAGTTTTATTAAATACCTTTTGATATGATAGTGGGAGTATTTTGAAAGAAGTTCAACAAAAACAGCATTATGAACAAAATGTTATTTGATTTTACTTTAAATACTTACTGTGCAGTCACCTGTCATTTTTGTAATGTTTATTTATGTGATAATTATTCAATTTTAAAATCATGCATGATTTACAAATTAACATACAATTTTATAATTTATTAAATGCCTGAACAAATATTAGAATACCTACCCAAAAAAGTATCAATATTGGTCAGTTACAAAGATCAGTATTAACCTCTAGAAAAAGTATCATGCAAAAAGAACTTGCCACAGTTTTATGCACAGGATGTTTTAGTTTGAAGCTAACATCTGGAATAAAACATGGGACGTGGTGGCCGAGAGGTAGCGCTCTCGACTGTCATACTGATGGTCACGAGTTCGAATCCATGCAAAGGCGAGGATTTGTTCTCGGGGCCTGAGGAGTCCCCTAGTCACCCAGCTCCGAATGGGTACCTAACTAGACAATAGTTAGGCGGCTGGGGTAATGCGTGGAACCCCTATAGCCGTGGCCTGTGACCGCTGCATCACTTGCCAACAGATCATCTCTCATGGTCTGTGGACGCAATTATCTTCTGCATAGAAGGAGCGTCTGTATATCTAAGATAAGATATACATCTTTTGTGGAGAGATTAAGTGGATTCAAAATGGGTTAGCTAACTCCATAGAAATCTTTTATTAAAAATCCATAGAATTTTCATATTTATTATTGATCATATCTTCATATGACATTCTCATTGGAGGACTGAGTCTATAATGGCCCAGCTTACACTACCAGCAGTGAGCCTCATTGGAGGACTGTGTCTCTTAGACTCATATGGCCCAGCTTACAATACCAGCGGTACAGCATACAGGCATCACCATGCAAATATTTTTCCACAATGCAGTTGCTGTCTGACTCGTCCGCATTCCCAATCACTGAAGAGCAATCGGTCAACAGGTGTGCCACTGCCGTGCCTAATTATCAGCAGCTGGGGTCATATCTCCATATAATTCTCCTACTTCTCATAACTTCAGTAAAAAATTGGGCTTCACCGTCTAGCTTTTCAAATTTTAAAGAAAAAAATTTAAACTTTGAGGTTTTAATTTTTTAAAAATTCTTATAAAGTTTAGAATCAGCTGAAACAATATATGTTTAAATAATACTATGTATCCCATGATTCCATTTGTGCAAACAATCTGCCCTAACACATTCGAAAACTGTTTTTATTTAAGGCTATGGAGATAAGACATTTTTTTAAACATGCTTTTCATAGCTTTAAATAAAGTAAATTTGCCCATAAATTTTGCACTTTTTATTAAACCAATATAAATATATATATTTTTTTTAAATCCTTAAAATCCATTACTTTTTCCAAAGACAATTCTACCAACACTTGAGATCGTTATGACTTATAACTTTTAAAAAATTGTACCCATTATATACTTTAGTATATATTTGGAAAATGTTTTGATTTTTAAAAAATTATTACTTTTTTTTCCTCTCTATTTTATTCCTCAACATTAAAGTCAAAGGAACAAAATCATATAGAAAATATTCTCATAATTTTAATTTATATTGTATTGATGTACATATATCTCTTAAATATATACAATTTTATTTAATAACTTGCCTACAAATCTTATCAGTGTTGTAGTTGTAGATAGTTTTTTTATTTTGAAATTATTAAGTTTTTAAATAATACTACATAACTGATGCCTACTGAACAGATGAGAGGATCAGTGACCAAATTCTATTAATTTAATATAGTCTTGTCACAGACTGAGACATGCAAGAAACACCATCTACACCTAAGTTGTCTATGTACCTTCCAAGTGATCAGGTGGATGGACTAAGTCCTTGAAACAGAAGTCCTACAACAGGCAGGTCATTTTCACATGTCCTTAACATTTATTTAAATGAAGTTCTAGTCAGAGAATTCTCAAAGGATTCTTTTTCTCCACTCAGTATTTTTAGGACAAGTTGCATCTCCTTTGTTCTAGTGATATTGTTGTTATACTACTCAAGTTTTTACTCTCTATTGAGACTAGTTTGTGTGATACTGTTAGTGGCTAGCTACCACAAATATTGAAATTAGAATTAGTTGAGTATTGGCTACGTATGATAGTTTATTTCTTCTCATTGCTATGTATTATTATTAACTCATCTTTGTTTACTTGATGCCATGTTGACTAGCCTGTGATGACAATGTGTTTTTAATCAATCAGTTGTGTATAGGAATAGAGTGGACCAAAGTGGAGTAAAAGAGTGAATGTTTTTATTGTGTTTATACCATTTAATATTTTGTGAAGCTGAAATTTTTCTATTCCAACTTCTTTAATCTAATAAATTATTTCTGAAGGAGGATTGTTTTGCTTATTTTATATTCCCTTTGATGTTTATTGAAAGTAAGGTCAACTTACGAACACTTAATCCTTGTTCATTAATGGATGGGTACATCTCACACCCTTGAAAATTAACATATGATGTAAGCATGTTATGAAAATTGTATTCCCCACTTTGTTTGGCTGATAAGAAAATACAATTAATTTGACAAGTGAAAAATGAAACCTAAAAAAACAATTAAAGACACAAGTCCAACAATGCTCACACCATTTTACTTAAATACTTTCTAATCTCCCTTGGTAGTGGCAACAGCAAGCAATAGCATAGCAGTCACATTTTAGACATACTAAGTAGTGTAGGTCATGTCTTTTTACATGTTCATGTATATTTCTACCTAATTTACATTACACTTATAACTTCATGATTGAAAAATAATATATTGATGGAAATAACAAAACATAATTTAAATTTTTTATTAAGACATAAGCAATTCATTCATTTTTTTTGTTTCTGGCATCCATCAATAACAAGGCCTTTGATTATTCTTTTTGATAAGCTGGTTCCCAAGACAACCAGTCTAAACATCCACATGAATTATATATGGAGGACACCAGAATTTTTTTAATTTGCAAGGAAGTGAACTCAGTTGACAAGCCTGGGTGCTATTGACTTAACTCAGTTTACAAGCCTGGGTGCGATTGACTCAACTCAATTGACAAGCTTGGGTGGGATTGACTCAACTCAGTTGACAAGCTTGGGTGGGATTGACTCAACTCAGTTGACAAGCTTGGGTGGGATTGACTCAACTCAGTTGACAATTGGGTGGGATTGACTCAACTCAGTTGACAATTGGGTGGGATTGACTCAAATCAGTTGACAAGCTTCGGATTGACTCACCCAGTTGACAAGCTTGGGTAGAATGGACAAAACCCAGTTGACAAGCTTGGGTAGAATGGACATAACCCAGTTGACAAGCTTGGGTGGGATTGCCTCAACTAAGTTGACAAGCTTGGCTGGGATTGACTCAACTAAGTTGACAAGCTTGAATAGAATGGACAAAACTCAGATGACAAGCTTGGGATTGACTTAACTATGTTTAGATAGCAGCTCCACCCCTATACTTTTATATTCAATACCTCAATAATTGGATAGCAATCCTCATTAATTGCGGAGACAAAGTGAACTAATACCACCTTTCATATCAATTGTTAATACCAGTGAAACAAAGGTCGATATTATATAATATAAGAATATTGAGCAAGTACTCTAATTCTAATGCCGCAGTAGTAAACAGATTTTTATTGCTACCTGCACAAGTGATTATCAAGCCAAAGGATAATCACATTTTCTTAAGTTATTCAAATATACACAATAAACAATAAAAATAAGAACTCTAATTTGATACAATTATACGTACAGATAATCAAAAACGTACCTAAGAACTCATAGTCTTAGGTTTCTTATATTTCAGTTACCCAACAAAACCAGGAAACATTTGAACATAAATCAGATTCCATGTTTAACCAAAACCACCAAACATTATCAGGGTTAAGTAAATATTGACATAGTTCATATAATCTTTTCATTACTTATTGTTTAATTTAATAAGTGAGTGAACGATTTTTTGTATGACAAGGACAGGCTTTTAAATAAAATTAATTGAAATTAACAATAGGAACATATTTTATAATAATGCCCTCATGAGTTGGAGACATAGAATGACATGATATAATTTATATGCATAAAAACCTCCCAGTGACAACAAATAAATAAATATCTTTTCAATAGCCACATAAAAACAAATGGTTGTAGTGTCATCAAATTTAGTGGGAAACTTACAAGGACCTTGGGGCAAACCAACCAAGTTCTAAACAAATCTTTGAGATCACATGAAGCTTGTAACTTTTAGTTACTGAAAAAAATATGGCTGTGACTGCAACCAGGCTTTAGATAAATGAGTATATATGTAATCAAAACAGGGTATATATAGGCCTGACAAGATGTCACATAACAACATGTTTTAGTTCTAACTTTTAGTATAGACAGTGCCTTCTTCCACTTTAATAAAACTGAACATCAATACAATATGTTAAGCTTCCCACAGTAAAAAAAAATAGAATCAGATTAATGAATTAATGCAAATAAAAACTCACAATACAAAGATTTCATTGGTTTAAAAAATGTATAAATAAAAATTGATTTATTACTATCTAAAATTGGTTGTTAGTACTCAATAAATACATTACTTTGCTGGCTACTCTCATCAGTTTAGATCCAAATGTTTTCTAGAATTGCTTCTGGGAGTTCTCTGAAGTTGTCTTTCCTTTGAACCAACTGAACCAGGTGACAAAAGTGGAGACTTGATCAAATGAATCAGGGCAATGGCCGACAGGTCGGGGGAAAACTCTTTCTTCTCCGGACTACAGGCGGATGACTTACAGCACATTGGAGACCTGTGTGTCGGGGTGATGGGCTGTGATTCCCCTGATAGGTGATGGTTTGGCTTCCAGCTTTGGTTGTCCCTGGAAAAATCAGTCTTGTACGCCTGGCTCACTTTCCCATTTCTAGGCGAAGAACCTGTTGCAACAACGCTGCTGATGTCATTGGGATCTTGAAGGGAAAACCCTTTGACAAACGGAACTCTGACTTGGAACCCTTGACTCCCTTCCTCCTGGCTACTGGCACAGTGGCGTGTCACTCTCTTAGTGGGAGTCATGGTGAAACCTGCCATTTGTGACACTGAACTGTTAGATACCGTCCCCTGGCTGGACTGAGAGAACAAACAACCTGTTGGTAACACTGAGGAATCAGAAAACCGGTCACATTCCTCAGGAACAATGAGTTCTGGATTGTCTCCTGGACCAAACACTTGGCTGCTGAGTCTGTCCATGGATGACACACTTTGCTTCCTTCTCTTGTTTGGGGATTCAGTAGTAGGACAGTCATCCACAAAAATACCTCTCTTCCTAGTCTGTTTGTTAACAATGTCTGAAGTGCTTTGAGTCAAAGGTTCTTCAAGCAGGTCATGGGCCCCATTATTCTCTTTGCCTGAGTGACACGGGGAGTCAAGAGTTTTCTTTTTCAAAGAGCCGTCATTAGTTGGTGATGAAGGTGATGATGAGCCGGAATACAAAGGGGAATTACTTCTTGCACAGCATTTCTTCCTTCTTGCCCAATTATTGATAGAATCAATCTTTTCATTAGAACCAGGAGAGGAAATGTGTATTGTGACAGCAGCGGGTGTGTTTGAAGCTCTCGGCTCATCCATGTGAGAATCAGATGAACACACAGAACCTCTTCTATCTCCTAAGTCTGATTGGGTTTTTCTCTGTTTTTCATCTGCCTGCTCTGTGGAAACGTGCCAGGTTTTTCCCATGAACGAAGGGGAAGATGTCACAGGGCCTGTAACTGTTTGTAGCTCCACTCTACGAGTAACTCTTGTCTTGACAGAAGGTGAACCTTTTAAAATGGATTTAGCTGGTGTCAGTTTTTCTGATGAAGGTGGATATTTTGTGCTACAAGTTGACGCTTGACAATTATCCAAAAATTTGACCTTGCTTGGAGTGCTAAAACTTTTTGAGTGGCTTATCAATTCCATTGAAAACAGTTTCTTGGGTGTGGAAAAAATATTGACGTCAATTCTGGATTTTTTGGGTGTTGAAATCATGTCAGACTTCTGTACCACAAGACTGTTATTTCTGGTGGGTGAAAAAGAATCAGATATGATGATATTTTTCTTGTATGGGATGACCTTCTCAGGAATTCTTCTCCTAGGGCTTTTGTCTAACAGGGAAGACCTGAGCCGCATAGAATGATCAGGTGAAGACAAGGCGGCCGACTTATTAGCCGATACTTTTGAGGTACCAGTTCTATCTGGGGTTTTTGCCCCTGAGCTGTCCTGGTGAGATGACCTCGGTTCACTCATTGACAAAATATTTTTAAACCCCAAGACAGGTGAGACCCCTCTTGTGACTTTCCCCTTGGTTGGTGTTAACATGGGACATGAGGAAGTGTCCCATAGAAGTGGTTTGATGTGAGAACCTTGCTTCTCTGGAGTCTTGTAACAGCTTCTTGAACTTTGACTTTTTTTAGGAGTTGAAAGCAGGTGAAAATCATTAGCATTTTCCCCATCAAAAATAAGCTGCGCATCGTGCACATTCTGACGTGCGGTGAATGAACTGGATGAAAGATTGTCTTTATATTCAAGCTTCTTAACTGATTTCCTTGGAGACCTTCTTAAGGAGGCTGAGCGGCGATTGTCCTTCACCTTGGATTTAGGTGATGGACTAGAGATTAAGGACCTGACCAGGCGTGTTCTGGGTGACAGTAACGGGGACTCTCCTCGCACTGCACTGGACAATGTTCCTTGAGATCTTGAGAAGCAGGCCAGATGTTCTGTGTAAATAGAAACAAAATGGTGATTGGTTCATTGATCTATTTGTGGACAAGAATGAATGCTGTCACCATGAGTTTTCAACCATTAGAACTTCTTTCTTCAAGCCCTATTGACAGAGCTATATTCTACACCACACAGACACAGTCAAGTGACTGCATCACACAGACACAGTCAAGTGACTGCACCACACAGACACAGTCAAGTGACTGCACCACACCCACCTGTCATCCATAAGATCTACAGGAGACAGAGGTATTCAAGTTTTCTATAACTTACTTCCTAAACAAAAACAATTCATCTAACTAAGGTTAAGGTTCAAACACACAAGGATGTTAAAAACAAAACGGCATGACCACAGGTCATCATGCTCTCCTTCACTTGTCCAATGCTTTCTCAGCCCTCGCTTTTAACAACAAACTGACATGGAATTCCTTTTCTATTACTGTAATAATAAATATGTCTTAAAAATGATTGGTCTGCCTCATTCTACTAACTAAATCACAGAATTTCAAAGCCCAAGATTTACTCTAAACTTATCTACAGGTCACAGCACACTTCTAACTTGTTGGTTGTAAAGCTATCCTCAACTTATCTACAGGTCACAGCACATTTCTAACTAGTTGGTTGTAAAGCTATCCTCAACTTATCTACAGGTCACAGCACATTTCTAACTAGTTGGTTGTAAAGCTATCCTCAACTTGAAGACATAATCAATTTACAGACAGGTATTTACTATCAAAAGTTTATTTGTATTAAAATAAACATTCCACTTTTGGGTTAACAAAATGAAAATACAGCCCCTATAATTCTATATGATCTACATACCCTGAGAAGAGTTGGCAGCGGCACAAGTTTGTGACAGTTCAATGGACCTGGCTACACTGCGAGAAGGTTGTGAATTAGAAGAGTAGAAGGATTCTCGGAGTAAATATCTGGCAGGACGAAACAATTCTGATGTGCCTGCCTCCTGGTCATCTTCATCATCTAAAAATATGGAAACAATTAAACATTTTGACCAAAATATGACAAAACAAATAAAAACCTAAGAAATAACAGAAATAAGTTCTGACAATAGCTCTTATTAGGTGTCACTCATATTAGTATATATATATATATATATTCCTTCAGGGGAAAATAAAACGTTTGATAAATGAAAAATATAAATAATTTCTTAAACTGTGCTCAATGACAGGACCTTTTCCCATGAGAGATCATTAATGTACAGTTAGGTAATACACAAAACCTGAAATGACTGATGTGATAAACTTAACAATTAACAATGATAAAACCAACATAAAAATTATAAATCCATTTCACCTTTCAGTGGGGACTCTGCTACAACCTGTTCTTCCACATTACTATGTTCCACTTTCCTACGCTTGGCTTGACGTTGTAAAAGTCTCTGACAAGTCTGTTTGTGAGAAGGAGTTCCGAAAACTAAAGTCTTGGGCTTATCTGTCAATCAGTTTTAAAAGAAAAGAAAAAAATTATACAGTTGAAATCATTACAATACATCCTAGCGACCCAAAAGCTGTTTATGATAACTGAGGACTTAATTAGGTTCAAGCCTTACCAGAGCTTCTGGAACTTTTGTGTTTTTTCTTCCGTCTGGGAGTAGCTTCTTCTCTTGATTTGCTGTTGGTTGTTTTAGCTTTGTCAGAGAATAAATTTCTCTTGGCTTTGCTGATATCTACTGATAACGTGAGAGCTGTTGATGACCAAATGAGTGTTATTTCTTAATAATGATAGGAAGTGTAAGAATTTATAGACTTCAATATCCAATTGAACATGCTTTGATGTGGAAGACATTCATTCCTAGAACATACACCATTTTGGTTGTTATATTTTTTATAGCACTTAACCTACAGTAATTTACAGTATATATATTTTTTTTTAATGTTCTGACTTACACTGAAATTCTGGTTACCAAAATTCTTAAGAACTAATCAACATCATAACCCGAGGACACCCTGAATATACAAATATTAATGTATGATGTATGTTATGAAAAAAATTATTCAAAAAGTTTTTTATTTCAATTCACCTCCATGTTTTCTACGAGATGTGCGCACTTTGACCTTTTCTTTTACTGCTTTCTTAGTTTCCACCTGCAAAGGATATTTTACAGTAATTTAAACATCCTAATGCTACTGTTGACAATTCTAATAAATAATATTTATAGTGATATTGTATGCTTCAATGCTGTGTATATTTGAAATATCCCAAAGGACAGTAGCACCACAAGTTGATTATTTTATTCAGTTTACACGTCAAACTAATCTCAATCTCATCTTATTTAAAAGATTTATTGAGGCTTCAACAATCAGAAAATGTAACAAAATTCTACAAGTAAGACATTTTTAATCAATGTTCAACCAAAAAAATAACATGAACAAATGAGTCATTTGGAATATCTTATTTATCTAAATATTGAGATTTCATTTTTATTCTTTTAAGTTCAATCGACTCTCTACAATAAATTCCTGTAGTTTTATTATTAAGGTAAGAAATTGGTTTATTTCTATAAATTGTTTGGTAAAGGGAGGGCAGTACTGTCAATTACTATAGACCAGACAGTCTCTGTTTCAAGAGGCATAACTCAGCAGGTCATCAATAACTTCCACCAATGAGTTCTAACACTAACATGTGATAACTTTACAGAACAACTAAAGAATTGATGGAATGCTATATAAGCTTGTAATCAAGCAACATTCTTAATTATATGGGATTGATGATCTGTTCCACTACATTAAACCCTCTCTACTCACAACCAAACAAATGAAAGAGCTGATTTATAATAATAACATTTTGTAACTAATTAAGATAAAACTATTGCATGAAAGAATAAAATCTGAATTTTGTAATAAACAAATGAAATTGATTACCTTTACTTTGGGTTTGACTAAAATCTGTCTGGTCTGCCTAAAGTCTGATATACTTGGGTGTTGCTTGAATTTGCACCTAGATATGTATAACATATATTGATGACTTTGAATTAGTGTTCAAATGTTTTTGATGACATTGAATTAGTGAACAATTGTAAATGCACATAAGACAAAACCATTTACATAAGAAATGAAGTCAGATTCCTCAGGATGACTTATTTAAAGATGACAGCATGACTAACTGCTAAAATACTGTTAAAAAATATTGTATATGTAAAATTCAAAAGGAATGAAAAGTTAACTTCTTGTTGAAAAGAACACTGGTAATGACTTGAACTTGAAAAACTAGGCTGCTGAACAATACTTGTTTACATGTGAGATGTCTACTTTACAATACTTGTTTACATGTGAGATGTCTACTTTACAATACTTCTTTACATGTGAGATGTCTACTTTACAATACTTGTTTACATGTGAGATGTCTACTTTACAATACTTGTTTACATGTGAGATGTCTACTTTACAATACTTGTTTACATGTGAGATATCTACTTTACAATACTTCTTTACATGTGAGATGTCTACTTTACAATACTTGTTTACACGTGAGATGTCTACTTTACAATACTTGTTTACATGTGAGATGTCTACTTTACAATACTTGTTTACATGTGAGATGTCTACTTTACAATACTTGTTTACATGTGAGATGTCTAATTTACAATACTTGTTTACATGTGAGATGTCTACTTTACAATACTTGTTTACATGTGAGATGTATACTTTACAATACTTGTTTACATGTGAGATATCTACTTTACAATACTTCTTTACATGTGAGATGTCTAATTTACAATACTCGTTTACACGTGAGATGTCTACATTACAATACTTGTTTACATGTGAGATGTCTACTTTACAATACTTGTTTACATGTGAGATGTCTACTTTACAATACTTGTTTACATGTGAGATGTCTACTTTACAATACTTGTTTATATGTGAGATGTCTACTTTACAAACCTTCTCATTGGTTGTGAAGATTGGTCAGATAAATGAGAACCAGGTTGTGTAGACCCAGGTGCACTAAATAAACTGTCTTCATTGGTCACTGATACTGGGTCTGCCATGACACTACCTGGGGCAGCAAACTCAGCAAGGACGGCAGGGAGGGGGAGCATCAGTTCCTCATAGACATCAGCCACAAGTTGTGGGACAGTAGATGAGTAGCTAATAAAATGAACAACAACAAGACACCTTGAACCTTAGACATCAGCCACAAGTTGTGGGAAAGTAGGTGAGTAGCTAATAAAATAAACAAAAACACACCTTGAACCTTAGACATCAGTCACAAGTTGTGGGGCAGTAGGTGAGTAGCTAATAAAATAAACAACAACACACCTTAAACCATATTTGAAAATATGCTGTCCTTTCATCAACCCCTATTTGCCATACATTATCTTTTGACACAGTTGTGTATTTTCAAAGAATATAATATCTCATGAAATGCCAGAGATTTAACAAAATGTAACAGAAATATAATAACTAGACCATTGACTTACTTGTTGACAATAACAAAATGTATTGTATAGACAGAAATATAATAACTAGACCATTGACTTACTTGTTGACAATAACAAAATGTATTGTATAGACAGAAATATAATAATTAGACAATTGACTTACTTGTTGACAATAACAAAATGTCTTATATAGACAGAAATATAATAATTAGACCATTGACTTACTTGTTGACAATAACAAAATGTATTGTATAGACAGAAATATAATAATTAGACAATTGACTTACTTGTTGACAACAATATTATTTAGAAAATCTAGTAGACTTGTAGCTCCAATTAAAAATGATAATCCTCTCAACAGATATGCTAACTGCAAGGAAGAAGAAACTATAATTAGTAGATGATTGAAATGAAAGGTAAAAATTTGATGTTCATATTTAATGATTCCAGAATAAATGTAAGGCTAGACTTTAGTAACAAATGAATCACTTTCTGTTATTAGTGATAGTCATTGTGAATATTTCTGAGCTGGATAATTCACAATGTATAAAAATTGTTTACCTCATTAAGGGCATTTTCATGCTGTGAGGTATCAGAATCCTTTAGCAAAGACTTCAGCTCCAGCAACAGCATCGTTTGCAGCTTGTATCTAATTTTTTAAACATAATAAAGTGAAGTGTTAGGTTTTAAGTAATAAATAACATATCTTTAATTCATTCTAACCACTTTTAATTTTAAAAAGCATGAATAAAACAACAATTAAATAAAACAAATGATATTTTTCAAAAAAATTTTAATGAAACCATATTCCATTGATCTAATGTAGCTGTCTAAAAGTTAAGAAAACATAAGACACTTGCTCCACAATTTTAGAACTCTGCTCTGACTGAGACGTCACAGAATACTTTTCTTTCAACTTGGCTGATGACAACAGTAAATGTTTCTCCATGAAGTGTACAGCTGACTTTTGAGGATTGCTGGTTTGTGTTGTGGCCATGTAACGAGTGGTGACTGTCACCATGCTTTGTATGGAGCTCTCAAGGGCTATGCCAGCCTCTAGCACCTCTTCATACTGTTTCTTAAGAAAACAGATTAAATCTACTTCTGTTTTCAAATTGGAAACACAGGTACCTGTGAAAGATTCAATGTAATTATTGATCATCATCAATTAATAAAAATATGGCTTTCATAATTTCCCATTGAAAGAAAAGATGCCTTATTTTTTTTAAAAATAATTAAACATGTCTGAAGGCTGAGCTTGAAAATTTTACCTTGATATTTTTTATTTGTAAAAAAATTTAACAATAACTTTGAAAATTAATCTCTTAGTATGCCAGTGAACAAATTCTTTGACTTGAATGAAACAACGAGATTATATAAAACTATGTGTCATTTTATATGGACTGGGACAGTAGATGTGAGTGCTTTGATGTGTTCAAATAACTGGTGGCAATCACAATCATTATTAACATTGCCATAACAATCCTAAGTTCATGAAACTTAAATAAAAACACATCAGAAAAATGAAACAAATATAAAAACACATTGTGGTATACCTGTGTCCATGACTGCAGTCGAAAAGTTTGATTTCTTATCCGGGCTTTGAGGTGCAGATAGCACACTAGAATTACTTTCCTCTCCCGCAGCAAAGCTGGCACTTCTTGCCTTGTCCACCATCAGCCGGCCTCGGCTCAGGTTGGAAGATCTCAAATGGCGGACAGAGTGATGAGGTGTTACAGAACCTGTATCAGATCCCCCTGAAGTGACCTTCGGCTCTCGAAAAGCTAAATAAAATATTTATTTAAAAAATTATTAAAGACTTTTAAAAGGAATCTTTGGAGAATTTTAAAAATGATACTCCAAATGGTGTGCTTTTAATTTGCTGCCTATTTTAATATAAATAGTGAACATGAGCAATCAGTTTCTTACCATTATTTCTAAGGAAATATTACTTTGATTATCAGTAGTGAAAATAAAAATCCTAATATTTCTATTATCGATGTAACAAGTAAAAGTTCTTAAAGTACATATGAGAGAATCTAATGATATCTGAATACTACATAAGCCTCACCACAGATTGGTGTGCTTATGTACATATGAGAGGATTTGATATTTGAAATCTGAATACTACGTAAGCCTTACCACAGATTGGTGTGCTTATGTACATATGAGAGGATCTGATGATATCTCAATACTACGTTAGCCTTACCACAGATTGGTGTGCTGGTTGATGGCTGGAAATGTTCAACTAACTCAGGTGGCTGCTTTTCTTTGGCATAATATCTTTGAAGCTCTTTCAAAAAGGATTTATCCACTTGGGATCTGTGGTTGTCTAATCCTATCCTATAACAATGAAAAGGGATTGATCACAATAATTATGCTACTTAGTTCATTGATAACATCTTTTTAAAATATTTTAAGTCTTAAGAAAATTAATTTAAGAGACAACTGATTATCTTTCTTGTTTTAAATCACTTTTCCTTATACTCATTTCAACTTTGTTTCTCTAACCCACAATGCTGCCATCAACATTTAAAACTCTAAAATAAATGCAAGACTAGACATAAACCATGGCATGGATAAGCGTGGGACACAATAATCTTCAGGATAGATAATTAACCTCATTGATTGAGGGGTCAATCTGTCACTACAGAGGCCTGAAACTAAGTCAGGTTTATTTCAATTAGATAGACATACCTCTCATTTAATTTAGATATCAAGCCAGACACATTGCCCAAACTCCCAGGTGTGTGCCAGGAATTCATGCAATGACTTTGAAATATTGACTCATTCTCCACAGCTCTATTGGTTCCTTGAATGATCATGATATCAACATGTTATTGGTGATATCGGTAAAAATAACACAGGCGAGGCCCACCTAAGTAACCACACTGGTAAATATGACATAAAGTCAACTCTTTACTCAGCCAACACAATATAAATAAAATATTTAGTTATTTACTTTTTCTTAGTGCAGACCATTCTTAGAAATTCATACTTCCCGCCATAAATAAATAAATTATCTATAATAAAGTTTTGACTTTTATATACAGTATATACTTGTTCTATAGCCGAACTTTTTTTGATCAAAGGTAATTTATGCGCGTTAATTGAATTTCTGTGTTGTTATTGTAGATCATCAAGGTCCTTGTCTACATTCTACAAGATTTGACTGGTCTACCAGAAGCTGTAAAACATTATTAAACATCTGCACTTACCTTATGTATTCATTTTTGTGAATGTTTTTTTCTATTAATTGCTTTACAAACTTTATTTTTAACAACGAATTTTTATGTATGCCCTTTTGTCACTATTAACCACAAATTTTTTTTTTTAAATACCGGTAACTCTTGCCAAACAAAGAGCACAAAGACAGTAAATAATCATAATGACCGATTGAGTCTACTTTTTTTTTTTTTTTTAATGTGAACCATTTTGTTTACGCTGACCTATTATTTTTTAGGGGTCGGTTTATTGGCGTGTTACACACTTTAAAATCTTTTTATCTGGATCATCGCAACCATGGTTGATTTTAAAAGGATGTTTTTAACATATTGACAATGGGAGCATCAAATTATTAAAAGTGGATTGTTTTGTTTCTTTTCTCAGCTATTTAACTAAAACTAGTTGTAATGTCATCTAGAATGATCTCCCTTGAATAAAAAAAGTCAGAAATTCTTTGTTTGAATGTGTTAATACCCCAAAAGTAGTGTTTGAAAGGCATGTTCTCACTTTCGTTTTTACGTTTGTTTACAAACATGGATATTCAACCAGCTCATTGGGTTATCAATCCAATATTATTTGAAATACTACGATGATGAACAAGAAAAGGTATTGTTTTTTTATAATGATTCAGATATTAATTTTAAATTGTACGCCTAGTGCTAGTAGTTGTAGTCAAATTGACAAAGAAGTTGATATTTCATTAATTGATAAACAACAAGCCCAACCCTGTCTCAAATGCCTTGATGAACTGTTAATATTTCGACTACAAAGGATAACATAGATAAATTAGAGTCTCATTTGAAAGCTGCTAAACTTTTTCACTTAAACTAGGTGCAATTTTAGATAGCATTTAAAATAATTTCTAGTTCCAATGTGTAGTATCTCTTCCAGTACCATTGGAAACAGATCAATTTTTGTATTATTTCCTGTATGGGGAATCATGAATATTGAGCTCTAATGTCATATATATTTGCTCTTAAAGTGAAATAATTTTCCTGGATGTAAATATGAATGTAGTTCAGATAAAACACCATTTTTTTTACATATTGGATAAAAATCTAAAATTTTGTGACTTTGATCAGGTTTTGTAAAAAGAAATATGTGGGTTTCTTAAATAACTTTTTATTTTACTAAAACAAAATCATATTATTTTATGAAAATAAAGTCAAGAGTCTGTGTTGCCTGAAAAGATCATTCTTTTCTCTTTAATTCAATACCAAATATATCATTATCTGTTAAATAATAAAAAAAGTTATTAACATTTTAAGATGGCATGGTACCCTGTGACAAATTTCCAGAAGAGATAATTCCGTCAGAATGAGGAAAATAATTTCGGACAGAAAGAGTAATCCTTTTCAATTTCAAAAGAGGGGGAGGGGGTCGGCTTATAAACGAACAGGCTATAGAACGAGTATAGACGGTAATTCAACTTATTAAAGTAATTTGATAACACATTAAATTTAAATTGAGCTGATAACATGAATGAAAAGAAGTGCAATGACAATATATTGTAATATACTCAGCAAACAAGCAACAATAAAAACTCTGATTTAATACATCCTTGTTACCGCTTCAATAACACATCATTAATTTTTTTAATATGGTTATAATAGAATGTACTTAAATTTTAGGTGAGCCGAAGGCTAGAATTAAATGAAAGATATCCTAAATTATCATTTTAATCAATCAATAACTACCTGTACATTTTGTTGACTTGATGTTTTTAAGGTCCCATGTCTGGTTCTCAACAAGATTTAATTTTGAACAGTCTGTCTTCTCTACTCTCTTATGACTATTTAAATGTGCCTTCTCATTGTACTGCAATAAAGTCTTTTCAGTGATAAAGTTTGCCTTTGAGGATAATAAGGACAGTGATCCTACTCCATGAGTGTAGGGTTTCAATAAACCCACACAACAGAGAGGCTGCTTTTTAAACTTGATGGTTATTACCTGAAATAAATTTAATGACTTATGAACAACATAATTTTAAAATCAATTGTTATGGCAGCTTAGAGAATGTTGTTATTTTGAAAATAAACAATTCATAAATTAAAAATGAAATGGAAATTTGTTGTTTCATTTATTTCAAAAATACTTTTATAATGAATATTCAAATGAACTTTGTTTTCAAGGAACTTTTCTATGAAATAGGTAAGGAAAAAAATCATTTTACCCCTAAAACTTGAGAGGTGTACAAATGCTGGATAAGATGTTTCATCTGCTCAGAACTACTGGCCTCAACAAAATAACAAGACACAACATAAGTCACCAAGAGGCCACTAGCATGACAAGAATCAACGCAACCTATTAAACTCAAAGTTGCATCAGTCAAATCTAAATGATGAGTTTCTCTTAAATATCCAGTACTGTCTATAGATGGTGAGGGGTTATCTTCCTTTGCTCTAAAGAAATCAAAATAATAAATTGATTTATAAATTGAAAATAGTGTGAAATATACAGAAATTATTACAAGTACCATGTTTTCAAAGTATATTGTCTTTATTTAGAACTATGGCTAGTGGGTGGTGGAAGTTTTTAAGAAGGAAGCTGCAAACAGTAAGAAAAAAAAAAGGACAGCATGATCATTTTCATTGTGTTTCTAAAAGGTGGATAGATTAAATTATTACATCATACATTTGAGGCATCTATTTTATGTTTACTTTGATCATATTATGACCAAATTTCTACAATATTAGAAACACTAGACATTTCATTTGCTTCAATAATAATAATAATAACCCCTTTTCAAACCATGAGGGCTTATTGGGGCAAGTGAAGTAGCACGGTGGTCTAAGTGGTAGCGTGCTGCACTGCCAAACCGTTGCAAGCACTTGAGTCAAGAGCTCCAGCATCGATACTGGCAAGGCCCCTGGAGCATTATGCCAGCCACACATTCCCTTGCTCGTTAGTGGTGGCTAAATAAACTTGTGAAAGTTACTTCACTTGCCCTGGAGTCCGAAATGGACTGAAAACGGGGTTATAACGAGCAAGGGATTGTGTGGCTAGCATAATGCCCTGGGGGCCTTTCCAGCACTGAGGCTCGAACCTGTGACTCTCTTTTTACATTGGTTTGACAGTCCAGAGCGCTACCACTAGACCACCGTGCCCCTTCAATAAAATTTGTAACAAAAATAGTTTTAAGTTTTTATTTTAAAAAACGAAATTATATTTTTTTCAAAAAATTATTTCAAGCATGACTTTTTATAAATTTTTAAGTAACAAAAAAAAATAATTTTTTTTCATATATATATATAAATTAGGGCTGTTAACAATTAATTTAAAATTTAATCATTAACTTTTGCAAAATTAACAATTAATTAATTGATAATTTTGATTAAATATAAAAATAAAGATGTATGACATCATTTAACTGAAAATTCAAGCGAAGTAACAAAACCAGAGAATTTACATTTTTTGTTTTATTGAGTTACTTTTCCATGACTTAAAGACATTTTAAAAAATAACAATATTCTCTAAATTTAGTTTTTAAAAGCAAAAAAATATTAACTTTTTAAAATTTATGCATACGATGGAAAAAAAATGCATGTTAACAATGGAATAATAGATAAGGGAAAATATTGCTAAGACTCTTTTGTCAAGTGTTATTTCAAGGCATGTTAAATAAAGGTCCGATGAGTTGTAAAAAATTTATATTTGAAAACTTTGTATACTTAAAAAAATGAATCAGGATTTGTAATGAACATATAACAAGTTTTAGTTGAACTTAATATTTAATTATAAAGATTTTGAAATATCAGTATAATTTTTTAAAACATAGTTAGCAATAAAAATATCGCATTAAAATTTAGACACCTTTATAAAAATTTCAAATTAATTTTAGAAATATGAAAGTAATACAGCTGTATAGAAATGGTTTGATGATTAAAAAAAACAAAAAAATCATATTTTTATCCCAAGTGTTAATTATTATAATAATATGCTTGAGAATTTTGTACATAAAAAAAAACAAAAAAAACTCTACTTAACTAGTAATAATTATTGAATAATAAATTTTTTAAAAATCTTTTTAATTTAAAAAATTTTAATCGCTATTTTATCGATCAAAAATTTTTCATCAATAAAGGTAATTTCTGCAGCACTAATATAAATATTTTTTTTTTGTTGCTCACAACTTTAATTATTACAACATAGCTTTTAAGATAGATTGAAATAGAAGTATTTTAAAATTGTATTTCCAATGAATAAGAAAAAAGACTAACAAACCTTTTACTTTGAGCTAGCGAAACAGGAATCAGTGTGACTGGCATGTCAGTAATATCTTGAATTTAAAAACAAAGAATGTATGAGTAGTTTGATTATATACTCTCTTTATATTTAGTTAAATAAATTGTAAAAAAATAATATTTAATTGTTTATGCACACATAAAAGTTAATAAAGAAATAAAGCTTATACTTTTTCCTGATAAGATGACCATTATATTGTCTTTGTTATGACTAGAATATTCATCTGTCTTTAAAATCTTGGATAAACTTGATTCTGTTGAAAAACTGTTGAGTAAATCTTGGAGTCTGTCATTATTACTGTGTGGTGTACATGTCTTTGAGAATGAAGGTATAAATCTGAGAATAACATCTTTAGATAGGAAATAACCTCCAAGCTTTTTACAAGCCTCTTTCAAAATAGAAACAGCTGTAGCTCTATCATTCTGAAATGTAAATGTATATGAAGTTGAGCAGCTTTAAGTTAACAATTTTCATAAAACTATACTTATTTTATATAAATTATTTACAACTCCATTATTAAACAGAATTTTTTTTTAATCCAGAAAAAAAACGTTTACATGTTAAAAGCAGCTTTGGTCTTAGGGACAATCTATAAGCAGAGACGTAACAAAGACTTTGCATCGGGAACTGTTGCCAAAGGTACTGAGGGCTAATCCTTCAATTTAATAAATTTAGTATTTTCTAACCTTTTGGATTTTTAGCGCATTTTCGAGAAGTCGAATGCGCTATTGCACCCGTTTTGTCCGTCTGTCTGTCCGTCTGTCATCATTCTAGATCTCAGCAACCATAAGTCCTAGACCCATGATGTATATATGTTTTTTGTATGTCCTGACATGCCATTTGTGCATCAACACTCAGTTACTCGATCCGTTAAAAAACCCCGTTAAAACTACCAAAAAACATTGCGAATCGAGAGGTAACACTGGCGCAGGGAACGGCCGCCACTGCCGGAAGTCAAATACATCGTTTTTCAAGCATTGAAGAGTTAAAGTGGTGCGAAAGCGTGCAAAAGAATTAGGTTTTTTTTTGTTGACGTCATTAGAATATGTGTAAAAGTTTAGAGAGTTTTACGTCATCATTTGTGGTGACTTCAATCAAGATCTTAGCGGCCCAGGGGCAGAAATAGAAAACTTTTTCGAAACAAGCTTCAACATTCAACTACTTTCAACAAGATTGGCAACCACGATCTATCAAACAACAATTGATGGAGTATTTGGGCGATTAGCTGATTACAATTTAGAATGTTTCATTTATGAGTCCTATTTCAGTGACCACAAACCACTTGTAGTTAGATTAAAGAGAAAATTAAAAATTTTAAAATGTAAAAGAAATGACTTTTAAATAAAAAAATTTTCAGGTATATTCATTACACAAGAAAATTCATAAAAATATGTCTAAAATCTAAACACAATTACTGATAACTACATAATGCTGATATCTAACATAAGTACTGATACATAATACGAAAATGCGCTAACACGTCCTGAGTTCCAAAAGGGACCAGGCTTAACATGATTTTTTTATATCCATGCATCATTTTTGACTATCAGGATCAAAATATGTTAAAATTTTACAATTAAGAATAATGTGCGGAAACCTAGTTATGCTTCTGTCCATAAGTAATGTCAAACGGAGAGGAGGTGAGGAAGAGACAATAGAGAGGAAAACTTTTATTTTTAAATTGCCCCGAGCTTGGTAATAAGAAATTTAGTATTAGGGTTTGTTTTGTAGGAGACAATGAAAGTGAGGCTGCAGATGTTTTTTATGTTATATTTGGGGGTAGATTTAAAATTATTTTAGACGTTTTGTGACAATGGGGGACAGGAATAAAAATCTGACAATTTTGCATTAAATTATTTGTAGATGGCCCCTTAGATTTTGAAATTTATAAATAGACATGGAGTAAATTAAAAAGCAACATTAATTGATTTTAAACAGTTAAAAATCATGCAATAGTTAAGAAAACAAAAACAATTGTTCAAACATTGTACACATAACCTTATCAAGATATGGCAACCTAATTCTATAAATCATACAGTTCCTTTTTTTTTACTATAAGGGCCAAGACAATGGTGCCCTTTTTACAAATCCTGGTTGAGTTTGCTGTGAAATCAGTTTTAAAATATTCAACTAAATGTATTCGTGAACAGAAATGAATGAACTAACACAATGCTAAATCTTTATGAACCGACTGAAATTTCCAAATTTATGCAAATGAGAGATCCTGATTAAACTGTTATTAACTATGTGTAACATATGCTTGCAATGTTATGCTACCCTTAAAATAAAGATATCTCAATGGCAGAAACAATCAAAATTACTGATTAATAAATTTCCTAACAAAAATTAGTTAAAGACTCAACATTTTAAAACTGAATAATATAATTCTCAAATGGTGTTTATGCTTCTTGGGATATTTTAAGACTCAATGATTGATAGATAATAGATAGCTATAAATCTTTTAAAACATATAATTAAGGGAAGAAAATTGCTATAAATTATGACACTATGAAGTATCAAGCAGGGCAATTTCCAGGCTTGTATTTTCATTGGTTTGGTTAGTTTGGTAGATAGTGATAGACCATTCCGCTAAAACCTATATCTCCGACCGGAGCGTCTCTTCCCGTTGCTATGAAGGATAGTTGTTATTTTAATTTTAGGGTTTGGGTTAGGTATAGTATAGCTTTAGAATTTTCTGAAAATTCACGGGGCTCGCACTATTTTTCCGGGCCGGTGACGTGCTATAGCAACGAGATGGCCGCCGATAAGGACGGCCCGGTCGGAGATATAGGTTTTTACTGACCATTCTAATCCAGTTAGACCTATTTGGTTTCAGCTTTAACTTTAGGCAGAGACTGTGATAGATCAGCCTTATTACAAAAAGGGTTAAACAGGTTAAGTCTAAGGGATATCTTTTAACATTATAATTACATATACTTTTTATATCAATAAATTTAATTGTTATTAACAGGGCAATTTAAAGGTCTATTAATATTAATTATTATTTGCTAATTAGTAGCTTACCAGCCTGGCTTACCTGATCAACACTTTCAGAATCGAAATGACACGATTTCGACCAAAAATCTATCCAGTTGATAGATATATTATATTTATTTTGGTATTCATTCAATAAAGCAGGTGACATAAAAGAATCTATGAATACCTCTGAATCTAAAATGAGTTTGTTTGAAAATGTGCGCATATCTTGGTGTGAAGTTGGTGGTTTTGACATTAAAAATACACATTTTTTAAATACAACTCCTTCTTCAACAAACAGTTTTGACTGGCTTCCTTTTTTAATAACTGGTGAGGTAAAGACATCATTTTCATTCCAATTGAAATCATGCAAAATTTCATTCAAAGCAGTAAATAACTGCTCAGAGGGTGATGAACGCACTGAGGACTTAGTGATTGTGGGTCTTGCCCTTGCATTATTAGTATTACTATTACTACTACTACTATTATCATCGGCTGTCACTGTCACCGAGTTGTTAGTGTAGGACTCAAATGCTTTTCTTAACTTTATTTCAAAGCTTTCAACATGGCTCAGTTTATAACTTTTAAAATTTGGATAGTCTTGTCCTTTTTTTGAAGACAAACTGGGCAAGTTTAGTAATTTGAAACCCCAATGAATCTCCGCGAAGCAGTCATTTATCCTTTGCCTTTGCTCAGATATCAAAGAAAGTATACGCAATACACTCAACAATATTTCGTTACAGTGATCACTTGTTTTACATTTAGCAAGGCCTATATCTATAATAAAAACAACTTGATACTTTACTGAAGTGATGGCCATCTTATAAATCTTAGTTGCACTGTAATTACATAGTCTATAATCCAAAGTAGTTTATTTATTTGTAATTTAACAAAATACCGCCGCCATTTTGAACTACAGAAATATAAAATCATTGATTGGTTGAATCGGTTGGAGCAGAGAAAGGGTTCATTAAAAATCATGTCCAATATATTTTAGTCCTGGTCTCTCCCCCCCCCCCCCCCC
>MUZC01001425.1:53224-70852 GCA_002072015.1 Radix auricularia
ACTTTTGGCAGGTTGTACCCGAATGTCTGGAACAGAAGAGGCATTACCATCCAGACCAAAGTGAAAGTATATAGGGCAGTGGTGCTCCCTACACTGCTTTATGCATGCGAAACATGGACCGTATATCAACGCCATGCTAAAAAGCTGAACCACTTTCACACAACAAGCCTCAGGAAGATTCTGGGCATAAAGTGGCAGGACAAAACTCCAGACACCACGGTACTAACCAAAGCTGGCCTCCCCAGCATCTTCACCCTCCTGATGCAGTCACAGCTTCGCTGGGCAGGGCACCTAACCCGAATGCCAAATGAGAGACTACCAAAGAGACTCTTCTATGGCGAGCTCCAGCATGGCCAGCGGTCCCATGGTGGACAAAAGAAACGCTTTAAAGACACATTGAAAGCGTCTCTGAAAGCGTTTGCAATAAACCCAGACACGTGGGAGGAAGCTGCGTTGGACCGGTCCACCTGGCGCCAATCCATCCACGAAGGTGCCAGGACATGCGAGGCAAATAGGATTAACGCCGCAGAAAAGAAGAGGCAAGCCCGAAAGGCCCGTGCTGTCAACCCTTCAGGAGACAATCAACTCATCCAATGTCCCTTCTGTTCCCGAACTTTCCGTGCCAGGATCAGCCTTGTCAGCCATCTGCGCACACATAGACAAAACCAGTCTCAGCAACCCTCGGATGACTAGAGTGGTCCTCGTCGATTCGACGGACGAACGAATAATAATATCATCTTATTCGGCATAATTTATTAACGCTTACACAAATATGGCATGGAATGGTTAATATGTTCCACACCTTTTAATTTTACAATGTATTTCCTTTCAATTACAATTATTTATTAATGTTTATTAATTTATAAAAACCATCATACGATTGACTTAAGTGGCCGTCCTCAAATGACGTGTCGCGATTTTGGCTGAAAATTTACCCCCTGTTCCCCCTGGTCACACGTCGTCACAAAAGCTTAGACCCCTTCTTCAATGTGAAATCACAAAGCTTCCCCCCCCCCCATAAAAGTCGTATTTTCTTTTTGAAAATCAGCATGTTTCCATTAAAAAATTTTTTTTTAAAAATTGTCAGTTAAATATTTCTTAGTATTTTAAGGCTGCACTCTAATATCGTAACACGTGTAAAACCCTGTAAAACTTTATTAAATTAAGTTTCGGTAATCATATATTTAAGTGGAACTTTAATTTAAATTTGCGCGTTTTTATTTGATTTCAAATGTGTCGCACCCTCTCCCCCCACATGTGTGACGTCATTTATGGACACCGCTAAAAGGGTGGCAAATTGGAGACCGCCCCGGGCGGCAAAAGCTCTAGCTACGCCACTGTTCACAAGACACGGCTATGGGCATGGGGGTTCCACGTACTTTCCAGCCGCCTTTGTTTTCCTAACTAGTGTCAAGTACCCATACTGAGCTGGGCGGACTTGGGGACACCCTCTTATAATAAGGCACCGGTGTAACCGGCCAGATTAAACCCCTGACCAGAATATACCCGGGTTTAAACTGGTCCAGGCCAGAATATACCCGGGTATAATCTGGCCTAGGCTAGAATATACCCCGGGGGTTAAACTGGCCTAGGCCAGAATATACCCCTCCAGGCCAGAATATACCCCCTTGACAAGATGAGGATATATAGTAAAAAATGGATGAATGTGTATTTAGACATTCTATTGGAGTTTTAGCTTTGTTAGAGAAGTTTAACTCATTTTTTAAGTAGGAAAGATGTTTAATTTACAATAGAATAATATTAAAAATACTTTCTTTTATTACGACGTCTGATAGAATAGTCGATTTTAGGATGGAATCATTTTTAAAAAATACTTTTTTTAAGTTTAATTTTTTCTTAAACTTGACTAATACAAGCAATACAGGAATTGGTTGTTAAAAAAATTAATAATTTAACCGAGATATGGACTAAAGTTGTAGCTTTTCAAACACTCGAGAAAACTTATTTCGTGGATATCGCTTATTAATCAAATCATTATGTTTACTTATTTTGAGTATGGCAATAAATAGACTATATTTTTTTTTAAAATTTTGAAATAAATCATGCATGAATATTTTGTTTGATTTTTTTCCTCTGATACATTTTAAATTTTACAGGCAACAACGGTTGGCCTGTTTTCATTTGAGATAAAGTAATTCAATACATTATTGGTTCCCAAAGTGGTCCTTACGGCCCCCCAGGGATCCGTGGTACTTTTCAGGGGTCCGTGGAAAGTTAAAATTGATTTAGGGGTTCCTGAACAACGTCAGGAGGTCCGCGCAAGGTTTAATATAAAATAATAAAACTTTTATTAATTTTTATTATTATGGAAATTAAAATAAATAACATTAAATAAGATAGTACTTTTTCAACTAATTAAATACCATCTTGGGTGCTATCAAGTCATGGAGTACAATTTTGTTTTACCTAGAAAAGGTAGTAGTGCTGAGGAAGTTTGTTACAACACATAAGAAAATGAGCGCGCTCTGGGCCTGATTTAGGCTATTGGGGCCGTCCATAAAGTACGTCACGCAATTTTTTCCCATTTTTAACTCCCCCTCCCTCCCCACTGTCACAAATCTACGTCACTCTTTCGAACAAAGATATTTTTTTATTAACCAAATAATTAAAATTTAATATAAAACACCGGGACGTCACACATAGCCGGACAAGTCCTCCCCCCCCCGGTCACACTCTGGAGTGTGACGTACTTATATGGACGGCCCCATTTGAGACATGCAGGCCTTAAAATAGGCTATATGAGATATGGAGGCCTTTTTGAAGTCCAGATATTCTATTTCAGTGGTATGAACAATTCCGGGGGCCCCAACAAGGCGGGGACCCTAAGCTATAGCTTGATTAGCAAATAGGTAAATCCAGCACTATTAAAGCCGAAGAAACAATGCCGACAAAACAATGTTGCTGAATATTTGAAGTATGGCTAAATGTTTGGAAACTGATGCGAAACAGATGCGAAATGTGAAACGTTTTTTTCAGAATTAAAAAGATTTTGCGAAGTTAAAGCAACACCCTTGAATTTATGGTATACTGAAAGCAACCTGTAACAAATGAATTTTCAGTATATTGTGTCAGCCATCGACATAATTTATTCGCAAAAAAACAATAGCGAAAGTTTGCATGGATCATTAGATTATGTCATTGGTGGAGTTAATAAAACTAAAAGGAATGCCTTGAATGAGAGATTATTTACTAAACATTGTTTGGAAAATGAAGATGACTATAATCGTTTACATATTAACACAGAAGCCTACTGAAAATCACCCATTCTACTATTTCCCGTGTAGGTAGAAGAATGAAACTTTGGGAAGTTGTTAAGTACACTCTCCTAACGCTAATTTGCGAAAAATAATTTCAAACTTCCCACTCATTGGGGGCCGGGGGCCCAAATGTTGTTTTTTTCTTATATTAGAAACAAACTTATCACTAATTCTCCAATGTACCGTGTCGTAAAACCATGAAACTTTTGGAAATTACTCTCCTGGCAATAATGGCAATAAAATAATAATAATAAAATTCTCCCTTATGTGGTGCCGGGGGCCCAAATGTACTTTTTCTTAAGTGGGCTATATTAAAAAAATGTAGACATCGAAATACAATCCGGCATCCTTCCGTCTCGCGAGACGATGGTGCATCACCTTGGGGTTGGGTTGCATTTCCTCGAGTGACTGTGCAGTCCTATCCTTGAGTGACAGTCTTTGCCACAGTTTTTACACACGAGTTCTGTGCTTCCAAATGTTTTGGCCTTTCTCCTAGCTCTTCTGTCTGCAGCCTCCTCCATTCTTCGCTCCTCGGCTACTATGACGCCCTCTTTGACAACTGTGCGCCACGTAGATCGGTCTTCTGCCTTACACTCCCAGTCACTTGTATGTATTTTGGCTGCTTTCATGTCCCTTTGACAGACATCTTTAAATCGCAAGCGTGGGCGACCTGTTTTCCTCTTTCCTGAAGCAAGTTCACCATATAGGAGGTCCTTCGGGATGCGGCCGGGGCTCATTCTTTTGACATGTCCTAGCCACCTCAGGCGTCTTTCACTAAGAATTGAGAACATGCTTTGGGTATTGGCACGCGTTAGTACCTCACTATTAGGCACTTTTTCTTGCCATTTAATACCAAGGATGCGGCGCAAGCATCTCAAATGGAAGCTGTTAAGCTTACGCTCTTGTGATGTATAAGTGGTCCATGTCTCGCTCCCATATAGTAGTGTACTGATGACACAGGCTCGATAGACGCACAGTTTGGTTTTCTCCGTTAGCTTGGTGTTTTGCCAGACCCGCTTATTTAGTTTAGCCATTGTTGCGGCTGCCTTGCCAATTCTGCTGTTTATTTCTTCTTCAATGGACAGTGTATTGGAGACCTTGGATCCCAAGTAGGTGAAGCTGTCCACAACCTCCAAGTTTTCATTATCGATATTTATGGTAGGAGGAGGTCGAGTGTCTTGGGCCATGATGTTTGTCTTTTTCAAGCTGATTTGCAGACCAAATTCTTTGCAGGCATTGGAGAAGCTTGACACGAGTTGTTGCAAACCAGATTCTGTATGTGCTGTTAGTGCCGCATCATCCGCAAATAGTAGCTCTCGAATTAGGACATCCGTCGTTTTGGTCTTGGCTCGGAGGCGGGCAGTGTTGAAAAGTCCTCCATCAGCTCTGGTATGTAACCAGATTCCCTCACTGCTATCCTTGAATGCGTATCGAAGAAGTACAGAGAAGAATATTGCGAAGAGTGTTGGTGCGAGTACACAACCTTGTTTAACTCCGCTGCTGACAGGGAAGGCCTCTGACTTAGCTCCATCGAACTGTACTGTGCCAAGCATATTTTCATGGAACTGTCTGATGATGGCAAGTAGGTGAGGGGGACATCCAATTTTTGCCAGTATTTGGAATAGCCCGTTGCGACTGACTAAGTCGAAGGCTTTTGTAAGGTCCACAAATGCAATGTATAGTGGCATCTGCTGCTCTCTGCATTTTTCCTGGAGCTGTCGTATGGAGAACACCATGTCTATGGTAGACCGACCGGACCGGAAACCACACTGAGATTCTGGATAGACGCGGGATGCTAGGCTTTGTAAACGTTTTAGTATAACGCGGGCAAAGGTCTTTCCTACAATACTAAGGAGTGAAATGCCGCGATAATTATTGCAATCACTCCTATCACCTTTGTTTTTATATAGTGTCACTATATTTGCATCCTTTAGGTCTTGGGGGATGTAGCCCTGTTCCCAGCAGAGGGACAGAATCTCGTGCAATGGTTGGAGTAAAGCTGTCTTGCCACTCTTTAGAACCTCTGGTGGTATTCCATCATTCCCAGGCGCTTTTCCACAAGCTAGACTGTCAATTGCTTTGCTCAGCTCTTCCTGTGTGGGCACGACATCAAGTTCTTCCATGAGTGGCATATCTGGGATGTCATCTAGAGCGGTGCTGGAGACTGTGGTAACTGTTGAATACAATTCCAGATAATGCTCAACCCACCGTTTTAGCTGTGCTGCCTGGTCTTGAATAATTTCTCCATTTTTGGACTTTAGGGGAGCAGCTTTTGACGTCAAGGGGCCCGTTGCCTTTTTGATGTTTTCGTACATGACTTTTGCATTGCCCATGTCTGCAGCTGATTGTATACTGGAACAGAGCTTAAGCCAGTAGGTATTGACACATTTACGTGCAACCTTTTGGGCAAGTGACTTAGCTGTTTTTAAAGCATGCAAATTGTCAGGTGTAGGCTTTTCCTTGTAAGCCATAAGAGCTTTCCTTTTTGCTTCAGTGACGGGTTTCATCTCGTCCCAATGTTCATCAAACCAGTCCGTGTTTTTGTGAGATTTTTTGCCAAAGGCTTGTATTGCGGATGTATAGATTGTGTCTCTCAGTTGCGTCCATTTGGAGTCAATGGTGACGCATGGGGACATCTTTGAGAGACTTTCCTTCACCTTGTCTTTGAACAGCTGCGCTATCGCAGGGTCTTTCATGCAGGAGGTATTGATGCGTGGACTTCCCTTTTTCTTTGTGTGGTACGAGTTTTTCCTCATTATTCGTACTTTGCTGGCGACAAGGGAATGATCCGTGTCACAGTCGGCACTGTGATAGCTGCGAGTGAGTAGGACGCTAGCTAGTTGTGCACGCCTGGTGATAATGAGGTCCAGCTGGTGCCATTGGTGGGATCGAGGGTGTCTCCAAGATACTTGATGTATATCCTTGCACTTGAAGAAAGTGTTGGTCACACACAAGCCTCGTGAGCAGCACAATTCCAGAAGCCTTTGTCCATTTTCATTTAACTTTCCTCTTCCAAATAGTCCNTGATGACGGTGGTTCAATGGATGGTAGAAGAGTGTTTTTAACAGCGAAACCCACACCATGCTGTCTAGGTTCGTCTTTCGGTCTGCCTTGCCAGAAGAAGGTGTAATTGGCCTCTTTGAGTGAACCGTTGTCTGGGAGCCTGGTCTCCTGAAGGCATGCTATGTCAATCTTTAGCCTTTTAAGTTCTCTATCGATTATTCCTGTCTTCCGTGTGTCGTTTATGGACTGCAGATCATCAGTGATGCCGGGACACATAGTCCTCACGTTCCAGCTAGCGATTCGAAGAGCTGGGGTCTTCTTTTTCTTTTTTGTATTTCTTGGTGCAGGGCTTAGTGGCCCACTTGTTGAGTGGTACTCTAATCTCCACGCACCCAGTGGAGAAGGCAGGCCATGACGGGATAGCACCTATTTGACTGGGGGCTGCCCAGTTTGAGGCGGGCGGTAGCTGTCCAGTGAGACATTGGTAGTCTCTCCCACCGTCGGAAGCAGCCCCTGGCGCCTAGCTCTACGTCAATTGAGCTTTGGCTTATAACCGGTAACTGCTGCTTCCCGTGTTTTATCGACACCTTGCGGCGACGCTGGAGTGTCCTCTCCAGAGGTGATGCAAGCCTGGGCGGGTATTATGGAGAATTAGCTGCTGCCCATACAGCATATCCCCCCTCTCCACGTCAATGGTGTAACCAAGGGAACGACTTGCGTCGATGCAGCTTGGCTGCCATTGGCGTCGCAGGAGCTGCCGGTATGTACATAAGTCTTATGTATAGACCGCCTGTAGGTGCTCCAATTCCTGATTTTCTTTCAGGGTTTACTCCCTTAGCCTTTCCCGCAAGGCAGGTATAGCCGCAAGGCAGCGGAGGATTTGTACTCGGAGTTTCCTTCTCCTAGATGAACTACCAGCCAAGGTTTTAACGAGCATCATCTACCCGTAGGGGTGCCAGAACCGGGGTTTGAACCCGTGACCGATTTTTATTTTTATTTTAGAATTGTTTTTGTACCGCAGCGCACTAACACTTTGACCACCGCGCCCCACACAACATAAACTACCACTAACAGAATGAAGACCTTTATCAAAAGAAATGCGACAAGATTGAAAAAATCCAAGCTATGGGAGATCTGTCAACATGAAACCAAAAAAAAAAATGTCCTTGAAAGAAAATGGAATGAAAAGGACACACCCGATGGAAAGACAATAACAATTACAGTCAAACCCGAAAAGCGTCGAGATAATAGGGTTGGCAAGATAATCGGGGATGAGATAAGTGGGTTCGACTGTACTCTTAATGTGTTTAAGTGTTGTAATGCGCTCCTCACAGCTATTACCAAAGCGTTGTAAAGCGTCCCTAGATAGCACTCTCGTTAGAAATGAGTTCACGGAAATTTAAACTCTTCAATGCTTGAAAAATGATGTATTCAACTTCTGGCAATGGCGCCGTTGCCCGCGCTAGTCTTATTGCTCGATTCGCGAAGTTTTTTGGTAGCTTTTACTTTTTTTTTTTTTTGAAGATGCGATTTTCCTATACTTTAATATAAAAATAATAGTACTAAACTACAGGTAAATATAGTATGTAACTCAAGACAATATTTTAGATGCGTAATATAACCATACTTAGCCTAAAAAATTAAGTCAGTATGACAATAATAATATAAATGGATTTTTACGCAATTTTTAAAATTTCATAACCAGTTGATCGCAATTCGGGAAATTCTTACGGGACTGTGGCAAATATTTTCTGAAAATCTAATGGCACATTAAGAGTTAAGTAAGGCTAGCAATACAATGAAAGTCACAAAGCAAATGGCGACAAGGAGACGTATTGTGTTGGGTGACGCAAAGAGAATAAGAAAGAGTTGAGAATACTGGTGAGAGATTGGGGAAAATGGAAGGCTTTGACTATAGTCTGAAGTTCCACCAGGAATATAAAGGAAAAATGATGATGTTTTATTTGTAATCACAAGGACAATATTTGAGCTGTGGCACAGCTCAAATATTGTCCTTGTCTTCTAGCACCACCACAAGGCCAAGTGCTGCAGTCTCCAGCCAGATAACCCGTCCTTTCACCTATATATTCATCTCTTCCACCCCTAACACCACATCTATGACATACAATCACATCTCAAGAAAGATCAGGTTTCTGATTAGGTGGAAGCGTGTACTTTTCGGATATTGTTGATTACAACCCCGCAATGGTAACAGGTGAAAAATATTTAAATTATCACTTACTGGGAGCCGGGGGCCCAGATGTACTTCTTTTTTTTATAATATATGCTACGAAAATACTGAAAATCCCCAATTCAACTATTTCCCGTGTGGGTAGAAGAATGAAACTTTGGGAAGTTGTTAAGTACTCCATCCTAACGCTTATTTGCAAAAAAGAATTTTAAACTTCCCAATCTTTAGGGGCCGGGGGCCCAAATGTAGTATTTTCTTATATTAAAAACTCACTCATCACTAATTCTCAAATTTACAGCTTAGGTAAAATCATGAAACTTTTGGAAATTCTTGAGCATACTCTCCCGACAATAATGGCAATTGTTGCATAAATTCCCACTCATGGGGGCCGGGGGCCCAAAAAGTTCTTCCTCCGTTATTTGAGGTATGTAAAATTGAAAATAACTAATTCTCCTATTACCCGAGTAGGCAGAAGCATGAAATTTAAGAATATTTTAAGTACATTTTCCAAATTATCACAGGCGAAAATATATTTAAATTATCACTTTCTGGGGTCCAGGGACCCAAATGTTTTTTCCCCTATATGAGCTACATAAAAATTGAAAATCACTAATTCTTCTATTTCCCGTGTTTGTAGAAGAATGAAACATTGGGAAGTTGTTAAGTACACTCTCCTAACGCTAATTTGCAAAAAATAATTTTAGTATCCCCATTCTCGGGGGCTTAGGGCCCAAATGTAGTTTTTTCTTATATTAAAAACCGTCTAATCTCTAATTCTCAAATTTGCCGTACACGTAAAGACATGAAACTTTTGGAAGTTTTTGAGCACTCTCTCTCATCAAAAATTGAGAAAAAGTCTTTTAAAATTCTCACTCAGGGTGTGGCTGGTGTTCCCAACTGTATTTTTTTTCCAGAAATGAGCTGTATTTCACATCTCCAATGGTAACAGGTGGAAACATATTTAAATTTTCTCTCTAATTGGCCGGGGCCCAATGTAGTTTTCTTATTTATATGAGCGATATAAAAAGTGAAAATTACTAATTCTCCTATTTCCCGTTTAGGTAAAATCATGATACTTTGGGAAGTTGAGCAATACATATCCGCAATGGTAAGAGGAGTAAAAAGATATCACTCCCTTGGGGACCGGGGCCCAAATGTATTTGTTTTGATATAAAAACAGACTCATCACGTATTCTCTAATTTTCGGTGACGATAGAATCATAAAAGTTTGGAAATTTGTTGAGGAGGCACTCACGACGAAAATTAACGAAGAAAAAAATTAAAACTCCTGCTCATGTTGGGCAAACGCTTATAAAATTTAAAAACCACCAATTCTCCTATGTCCGAGTTGGTAGAAGCATGAAATTTTCGAAAGTTGTTGATAACACTTCTGCGATGGTAACAGGCGAGAAAACTATTTATAACACTTATTGGGAGCCTGGTGCACAAATATTGTGTTGTGTTTTACTGATATAAGCTATATTAAAAATGAAAATCTTTAATTCTACTATTTGGAATAATGGGAATTCGGAATGTTGTTTATTACACTACCACGATGGTGCAGTCATAACTGGTGTGACAGAGTCTTGGGTTTTGCCTGTATAGACTTACAGACACTATGCTTTTCTGGAGGTATTTGTATTTGACCTGCTTAAAGATAAATCTACCCTTTTACTTCATATAAACAGTAAAGTACGATTCTACAGAAAACTTATTTAAAACCCGTGAGAAGCCGGGTATTTGACTCTAGTATTAAAATAATGCTTTAAAAATAGTTTATTTTATTTTATTTCCACAGAACTAAATAAAATATATTTACAAACTGGGTGTCATCGTGGCCGTATATGTGAAGTAATCCACTCCAAACCTTGGTATAATCTGTTTTAAAAAAAATAAACAAAAGCTATAATTAGAAAAATATAAATATTTCTTAACAAAAAAATTAACGAATTTTAAATTCTATTAGGGTTTATTATTTTGTAAAAGATAGATTCAATACTTGGAAATTTTTAAGGCAAAGTTATTATTAGAATTTATATGGTCATTTAAATTAAAAACTTAAGTTCCTTTCATAACTTGTAAGCATTAATGTATTATTCAACACTCAACACTGCGATTCAGACACTGAGATTCAGAATCACAGTGCGGTTTCCGGTCCGGTCGGTCTACCATAGATATGGTGTTCTCCATACGACAGCTCCAGGAAAAATGCAGAGAGCAGCAGATGCCACTATACATTGCCTTTGTGGACCTTACAAAAGCCTTCGACATCGTAAGTCGCAACGGGCTATTCCAAATACTGGCAAAAATTGGCTGTCCCCCTCACCTACTTGCCATCATCAGACAGTTCCATGAAAATATGCTTGGCACAGTGCAGTTCAATGGAGCTAAGTCAGAGGCCTTCACTGTCAGCAGCGGAGTTAAACAAGGTTGTGTACTCGCACCAACACTCTTCGCAATTTTCTTCTCCGTACTTCTTCGATACACATTGAAGGATAGCAGTGAGGGAATCTGGTTACATACCAGAGCTGATGGAGGACTTTTCAACACTGCCCGCCTCCGAGCCAAGACCAAAACGACGGATGTCCTAATTCGAGAGCTACTATTTGCGGATGATGCGGCACTAACAGCACTTAAAGAATCTGGTTTGCAACAACTCGTGTCAAGCTTCTACAATACCTGCAAAGAATTTGGTCTGCAGATCAGCTTGAAAAAGACAAACATCATGGCCCAAGACACTCGACCTTCTCCTACCATAAATATCGATAATGAAAACTTGGAGGTTGTGGACAGCTTCACCTACTTGGGATCCAAGGTCTCCAATACACTGTCCATTGAAGAAGAAATAAACAGCAGAATTGGCAAGGCAGCCGCAACAATGGCTAAACTAAATAAGCGGGTCTGGCAAAACACCAAGGTAACGGAGAAAACCAAACTGTGCGTCTATCGAGCATGTGTCATCAGTACACTACTATATGGGAGCGAGACATGGACCACTTATTCATCACAAGAGCGCAAGCTTAACAGCTTCCATTTGAGATGCCTGCGTCGCATCCTTGGTATTAAATGGCAAGACAAAGTTCCTAATAGTGAGGTCCTAACGCGTGCCAATAGCCAAAGCATGTTCTCAATTCTTAGAGAAAGACGCCTGAGGTAGCTAGGACATGTCAAAAGAATGAGCCCCGGCCGCATCCCGAAGGACCTTCTTTATGGTGAACTTGCTTCGGGAAATAGGAAAACAGGTCGCACACGCTTGCGATTTAAAGATGTCTGTCAAAGGGACATGAAAACAGCTAAAATAGATACAAGTAACTGGGAGTGTAAGGCAGAAGACCGATCTACGTTGCGCACAGTTGTCAAAGAGGGCGTCATAGTAGCCGAGGAGCGAAGAATGGAGGAGGCTGCAGACAGAAGTCAGAAGAGCTAGGAGAAATGCCAAAACATTTGGAAGCATTGAACTCGTGTGTAAAAACTGTGGCAAAGACTGTCACTCAAGGATAGGACTGCACAGCCACTCGAGAAAATGCAACCCAACCCAACGGTGATGCACCGTAGTCTCGCGAGACGGAAGGATGCCGATTATTATTATTCAACATTTTGTTGATACTAAACTCATTCATTCACCAACATTACTAGGTAAAGGTAAAGGCTTTTATAAAACAAAGTATATCAGTTAAGATGAAATGTTGATGGATATTTGTACATTTTTAATAAAACAAATTCTTTTATAAGAGTTTGAGGCATTTCATTTGTTGATGTTGTAATACTTTCCTACCATAAAGAGTTTGGTTCAAGTTAATAGGTCTAATACAAGTGAAAATCTTCATATGAATTTAGTAAAAAATTAACTTTTTGTTAAATTTTTCCTGTATTATTTTCCTCCAGAATATTGCCAAATATTCACTTGTGTAATGTTCCAATTTGCAGGGCATTGTGGGAAATCAGTTAATCAGCACAGAGGTGGAATAACTGTTTGATCTTTATTTTTATTGATGATTAATTTCAAACAAGAAATAATTAATTTGAAACATTTAATATATGTGTAGCACTTTTTAATGTATATATAAGTTTATGTCTGTCTCTATAATTACAAAAAAAATTATGCTAACTATTTTAATTTATTCTTCGAAATAAAAAAATGTTTATAGCGGTTTAATGAATTTATTGTTCACTTTGACATGAATTAACTCTGAAAGCTCTGGTTTACGGTTAATCAAGTCATTTTTATACTAAAATCTAAAAGTAAATTTATGAGATGACATGAATATCTCTTTAGGGGCCGTCCATAAATGACGTCACGCAATTTTGGCCGATTTTTTACCCCCTCCCCCTACGTCACGCGTCGTCACAAAATCGTCCACCACCCCCCCCCCTCAAAAAGTATGTCACAAAACTTTGACCCCCTCCCCCCTAAAAAAATTATTATTATTTTTAAAAAAAACAGAACCAAAAATATTTTCCATTTGAAAATAAGAATGTTTCAAATCACTTTTTTGTCATTTAAGTATTTATTTAGTGTAGGTTTACATTGTGTTATCGTAACATGAGGGAAGCTATGTAAAATATATTAAATAAATTAAATAACTTTTTCGCCAGTGATTCTCAAACTTTTTCGTATCAGACGACCGCAAAGAATTTTTCCATTTCACCAGGTACAATTGCATTCTTTTCCCGTTTTGACATGATTTTCTCTGTACTTATTTGATAGCATAATGAGCCCCTACACAGCTTAAAGCCCTATAAGATTAATTATGATTTCGGCTTGTTTTATATATTACATGTTTTAAAAGAAATGTTTAGTTGCCATGGCATAGCATGACAGCTAACGAACAATGCAGCGGTAATGTAAAAAACCATTGATGTGAAAACTTTCGCGATTAAGTTCGCGAATGTGACTATTGATATTACAAAAATCATTACTTTGTTAAAGACCTAGAATATATAGATACAAGACAATTCATCAAATTGATTTCGATCTTCTAATGACAGTTTCCCTGCTAAGTATTTGCACATCAAAGGCATTTGATCTAAAATTATCACATTGATATCACATCTCATGTTTTCTAAAAATTATTAGGAATGCGCAGGAAGAGGAAAATGGCCCATTCTGTATGAGCCCCACATTTGTGCAGGAAAGTAGGGTGTCATCTTGTGCGTCGCCAAATACAGTAATTTTTGCAAGCAGAGGACTGAAATACTATGACATTATTAAAATATCCAACATTATCATAACTTTTAACTCCAAAGCTCACAAGTTCGTTTGTTTGTTTGTTTGTTTGTTTTTCTTTTCAATTCTTTCTCTTCAGGATTTCACATACGTCACAAAGCAATTGTAAATATAATTTCACCAATAAATTATCTCATTTGGGGTAAAAACGGAGCTCTTGGGGGGGGGGGGGTAATGCTCAATCATTGTGGGCATAGAAAATTTGCTAGAATCGGCTACTTTTGGGTTAACAGTATTGTTTTTATAAACTTTTATCATTTTAAAATTATGGAAATGTTGTACAGTAGTTGGAAATGTTAAAGATTTATTAGAAAAATTTATATAAATTTGAAATTTAAAAAAAAAAGTTGGAAATTTTTAATAAAAGTGGAAATATTTAAAATATGGTTAAAAATTTCAAACGAAAGTTGTAAATGATTTTAGAAAAGTGGAAATTTATAATAAAAGTTGGAAAATGCTTTTAAAAGTTGGAATATTTAAAATATGGTTGTATGAAGTACAATGTTTTTTAAATTTTAAACATTTATTGGAAAAATTAAAATAAATTAGAAATTTTTTTAAAAAGTAGGAAAAGTTCTGAAAAAGTTGGAAATTTTTAATAAAAGTTGGAATATTTAATATATGGTTGGAAATTTCAAACGATAGATGGAAATAGTTAGTTAGTTAGTTAGTTAGTTATTTCCTCTCGGGCCGAAGACGGCACATAGGGCAGAGGTCATGGATTTCCACTTGTGACGATCCGTTGCTAATTGTTTCAAGTCCTGGTTATTTCTTAGACCCATGGTTGAGCTTTCTCTTATGATTGTTCTACGCAGGGTTTCTTTTGGTCTTCCTTGTTTGCTTTTGCCTGCTGGTGTCCACATGAGGGCCTTACTTGGGAGTCTTCTTTCGTCCATTCGAAGAACATGACCGATGTAATTCTCCTGATAAAATTTGATACATATTCTTGATTGGTTTCTTTTCTTATCGTTTCATTTGATTTGAAATCACTCCATTTTATATTTATAATTTTTCGAAGGCATTTGTTTTCGAATGCAACTATTTGTTTTCTATATATTTAGTTGATTTCCAGCTTTCGCATCCATACGTTAATTCGGGGATTACACAGGAGTTGAATAGCCTAAGTTTTGTATGCTTGCTAATTGTCCTTGATCTCCAAATATTTGTAAGTTTGTTAAAAGCACTTGACGCCAACGCAATTCGAGTCATTATCTCCGATGTTGTATCTCCATTATATGTCATCTTGCTTCCTAAATAAGTGAAATTGGTTACTTTCTCTATAATTTGATCATTAAGTTTTATATTATTGGGTTGGTTGGTGAGGTCCATGATTTTTGTTTTGGTCAATAGACGAAGGTTCAGAGAAGAGCAAGCGGGCTTCAGACCAAATCGGTCATGTATTGACCATATATTCACACTCAGAACTATCATCGAAGAATCTGTTGAATATCAATCCCAGCTTATTATAAATTTTGTTGATTTTCAAAAAGCTTTCGACAGCCTCCACCAACCTACGCTTTGGAATCTCCTAATATCTATGGTTTCCCAACAAAATATGTGAACGTTATTAAAGCTTTTTATGCAGATTCACGTTGCTGTGTGAAAACAGAGACCGGGAATTCTGACTGGTTCCCAGTCGAAACAGGGGTGAAACAGGGATGTGTCATGTCACCAAAGTTGTTTGGAATAGCAATCGATTGGGTCATGCGAAAATGCGCAGATACCGGATTAGGCATCAAATGGATCGAAAACAATACATTGGAAGACCTTGACTTTGCAGATGACCTGGCTCTTTTAAGCTCAACGCATTTGAACATCCAAGAAAAAACAGATCGTCTCCAGCACTTTTCAAATCAAATTGGTCTTGAAATCAACACAACCAAAACAAAAATCATGGATAGATGGAAATGCGTTTAGAAAAGAGGAAATTTATTATTAAATGTGGAATTTTTAAATATTACTTGGAAAGATTTTAATCACTTGAAAAAGTAAAATTAAAGTTGGAAATGTTGTACAGTAGTTGGAAATTTTAAAGATTTATTGCAAAAATTAAAATAAATTTGAAATGTAAAAAAAAAAATTTGTAAATTTTTATTAAAAGTTGGATTATTTAAAATATGGTTGAAAATTTCAAACGAAAGTTGTAAATGATGTTAGAAAAGTGGAAATTTATAATAAAAGTTGAAAAATTCTTTCTAAAGTTGGAATATTTAAAATATGGGTTAAAATTTCAAACGAAACTTGTAAATGATTTTAGAAAAGTGGAAATTTATAATAAAAGTTTTGAAAATTCTTTCTAAAGTTTGAATATTTAAAATATGGGATGAAAAATCTAACAAAAGTTGGAAAAGTTTTTGTAAAGTTGTAAATGATTTGAAAAAAGTGGAAATTTATAGTAAAAGTTGGAAAAATCTTTCTAAGGTTGGAATATTCAAAATATGGTTGAAAATTACAAACGTAAGTTGTAAATGATTTTAGAAAAGTGGAAATTTATATTAAAAGCTGGAAAATTCTTTCAAAAGTTGGAATATTTAAAATATGGTTGGAAAAATATAACAAAATTTGGAAAAAAATTTGTAAAGTTGGAAATGTTGCACAGTAGTTGCAAATTTTAAAGATTTATTGAAAAAAAATTTAATCAATTTGAAATGTTAAAAAAAAAGGTGGAAATTTTAAATAAAAGTTGAAATATTTAAAATATGGTTGGAAAAATCCAACAAAAGTTGGATATTTTTTTGTAAAGTTGGAAATGTTGTAGAGTAGTTGGAAATTTTAAAGATTTATTGCAAAAATTAAAATAAATTTGAAATGTAAAAAAAAAGTTGTAAATTTTTAATAAAAGTTGGAATATTTTAAAATATGGTTGAAAATTTCAAATGAAAGTTGTAAATGATTTTAGAAAGGTGGAATTTATAATATAAGTTGGAAAATGCTTTTAAAAGTTGGAATATTTAAAATATGGTTGGAAAAATCTAACAAAATTTGGAAAATCTTATTGTAAAGTTGGAAATGTTGTACAGTAGTTGGAAATTTTAAACATTTATTTGAAAAATTTTAATAAATTAGAAAAGTAAAAAAAAAGTTGAAAAAGTGCAGAAAAAGTTGGAAATTTTTAATAAAAGTTGGAATATTTAAGATATGGTTGGAAATTTCTAATGAAAGTTGGGAATGCGTATAGAATAGTGGAAGTTTATAATTTAAGTTGGAAATTTTAAATATTAGTTGGAAAAATTTTTAAAAAGTTGGAAATTTTTAATAAAAGTTTGAATATTTAAGATATGGTTGGAAATTTCTAATGAAAGTTGGAAATGGGTATAGAATAGTGGAATTTTAAAATTTAAATTGGAAATTTTAAATATTAGTTGGAAAAATTTTTTAAAAGTTGGAAATTTTTAATAAAAGTTGGAATATTTAAGATATGGTTGGAAATTTCATCCGAAAGTTGGAAATGCATATAGAATAGTGAATTTTATAATTTAAGTTGGAAATTTTAAATATTAGTTGGGAAAATTTTTAAAAAGTTGGAAATTTTTAATAAAAGTTGGAATATTTAAGATATGGTTGGAAATTTCAAATGAAAGTTGGAATTGCATATAGAATATTGGAATTTTATAATTTAAGTTGGAAATTTCAAATATTAGTTGGAAAAAAATTTTAAAAGTTGGAAATTTTTAATAAAAGTTGAAATATTTAAGATATGGTTGGAAATTTCAAATGAAAGTTGGAAATGCGTATAGAATATTGGAATTTTATAATTTAAGTTGGAAATTTTAAATATTAGTTGGAAAATTTTTTTAAAAGTTGGAAATTTTTAATAAAAGTTGGAATATTTAAGATATGGTTGGAAATTTCAAATGAAAGTTGGAAATGCGTATAGAATATTGGAATTTTATAATTTAAGTTGGAAATTTTAAATATTAGTTGGAAAA
>MUZC01001426.1:0-11133 GCA_002072015.1 Radix auricularia
CCCCCCCCCCCCCCATTAAAAAAAATTCAACCTAACCTCTAGAACTTACGCTTAGTTTTGCAAGGGGGATAATCTCTTTAGGCTGTTGATCTTCATGTCCATCTCTGCTGATTAGGGTTAGGTTGTTTGTATGATCAGATTTTTCCTCCTCCTTCATCACAACATTCTCAGGGCCACTGTTTGGAGCCAAGTTCTCCAACATGACACAACTTTCCTCATCAAGAGTTAATCCTTCTAATGTACTGTAGTCAGAATCATTGCACAGCATTGGTAAACTTAAACCTTTTAAGGAAAAGTGAAATACTGATGGAAACAAGCACAACTCTGTTACTATAAGAGAAAAACAAACTCTAAACATATTGATTGTGCTGTAGGTGTTGTGACAGTTACAGTCACAGAGATAGAAAAATTAAATATCTTTAAAAGATATCTTTAAAGCTTGCACTTTGAGTTTTTCCTTCAAAAGAAAATCATGAATAAAGATAAACTTAGATTTTGATAGCTTTAGTTTGACTGCTGTCCACTTCAAACAATTTTTAATGGTTTTTTTATCTGTGGTTTAATTAGTAAATTTTAGTTGTAAAAACGCGCAATACACTTTGAATAACTTGAATGAATTAAAAAGAATTTATTTTAAAGTAAACTACTCTATTTTTAAAATGTTTTTATTTTATTTTTGAGAGAACAGAAGAAAATTCTTTAAAAGTCTGAGAAGTCCCTTTAAAATTATTACATCCAAGAAGAAATACTTTATTATTCATAAAACAATTGGCAGTTTAAAAATAATGTTTGTGCTTTTTAGTAAAATAAAGCATCACGTAATTACTTCTCTCTCACTATCAATAGGAAACTTACTTAAACCTCTATGATGTCATTTGATAATAGCAAAGGATACCTTCTCATCATTTGGACAACCTTCAAACCTACATCATGTCATTTGATAATAGCAAAGGATAGGATACCTTCTCATCATTTGGACAACCTTCAAACCTACATCATGTCATTTGATAATAGCAAAGGATACCTTCTCATCATTTTGACCACCTGTTTTTTCAACTCAGCCATCAAAGCTATATTTTCAGTCAGCATGACCTCCCTTAGCTGAGGGCACATCTGGTCAGTGATCTCTGTGAAGCCACGTCTGATCCTGGAGGCAACATGGTGATGTGTGGTGCTGTTGAAAAATGAAATGGAAATATTTAACGGATTAATTTTTTTTATACAGTACAGAATTCCAAAGTGAGTGGTTTCAAATAGAATATTATAGATTAACTTCACTTAAACTAAACCTCAAGGAGGTCAATTTTTTTCTAAATACAGTATTGAAATTAAAAATTTTAAAACATTCCAATCTTATGTTTTTGATATTGAAATTTTATTACTAAACTGATTGTTAAATGTAATTTCTGTTACTGTTATATATAGATTATTGACATTGTTTCTTAATTTAAAATGTATATACTCTTATTTTTAATTTTTTGGTTAAAAAATTTATAATACACTGGTAGGCGAATTACATTTGGGAATTTGTCGAGTTTAAGGAAAAAGGAGTTAATTAAGCTTTTCAATTGCACACAGACTTACAACGTGAATCCTCTGGCTATAAGCTCTGATTCTTGTAAGAGTCGCAAACATTTCTTTTCTAAATACATAAGCTCCCAAGCAATAACTTCTAAATTTTTTATTGTTTCATCTTTGTTCCTGAGTTCAGATAGAATCTACAAAAAACAAAGACAAAAGAAATATTTGAATAATGAGATAAGAAAACTTTTCATACAGTTTTTTTTTCTAAACATCTGTCTCAATAATGATATTTCTGTACAGATATCTCTCTACTGATATTTCTGTACAGATATCTCTATAATGATATTTCTGTACAGATATCTCTATAATGATATTTCTCACAGTTATTTCTTGCTAAGTATGGTAGTTATTCTTCAAAAATATTCAAAACTCGAGTTAAATAAATAAAAATTTCATCATGCATTAAAATAGGCCTGTGTTAAATATTTCCTCTATAAGCATTTATGCTATTTCAGTTGATTAGGCTTTTTTTTTTATTTGCTTGTATGTTTCCCTACCTTCTTTGTGTGGGATTTATATGTTTTATCTGAACAGAAAACATAATTTCTAATAACGTAATTGTACTATTTTTTGACACAGTTTGCATAAAACATAAATATGGAAGGAAAAGTTGCTGTCAACATTTTTTTTATAATAATATTGTTAACAAGTTTTTGTCTTATTCAAGTCTACTGACATTAACAAATATCTGTTGACATAAGTCTGAACAAAATATCAGAATATTTCTATTAATGTATTTCAGAAATAAAATTACAAAACATTTTTATCTTATTAACTTAATTTTACATTTAGCAATTTATAATTTGAAAACAGAACAAGCAGTTGAAAGTCAAATTAATAAGATATTTTTTTTAACAACTCTATATCAAACAATAATCAATACAGGTCAATAATAAAAGGATTTTTTTTACCTTAGACTTAATACTGGAGACTACAGCAAACATCACTAAACTATAAGCTATCAGAACCAGGGCATTGACAGAGATAACACTCAAACAAAAGGAGTATGAATGGAGGCATGTAAAGGGGAGGAAACAACTGAGGAACAAGTTGATCCATGGGGACACCAGCAATGGAAATTCTAAGAGATTCACGGAGGTAATGATCAAGAGGAGGATCCTGAAATTAAAACAATAAATACAATGACAAATAAGATTTGGAATATTCTCGATGGAGAAAATGATTTTTTAAAGAATTTATGGATGAGCTTTGTGAGTAAATACAATTTATTAATAAAACCATATAAATAGAATTTCTTGGCAACTTTTAAATAACAAAGGTAATAAAGGATGTACAGAAAGGAACAGACATACACTTTTTCTTAAAATAAATTCTGTGAGAATTTGGGTAAATAAGAAAATTGATAGATTTAATTCATTCAAATATTTTTGTATATAATTTTGAAGGTTATTTATTTATTTTTTTTTTAGTCCCATAACCTCTTTTTATCGAGGTCGTAGAGGATTCTAATGTTTCCATTAGAACATTCTCTGGCTTAATAGACACTGGTGGCACCCATCCCTCTCCAGGTCAGCGGAGGACTTTCTAAGCATTAGTCATTGCTCAACATTTTTATAGTGGCTTTCCGTGGGCTTGAACCCACGCCCCTCAGCTTGTGACACGAGCTCACTATTGACTTCGCTAGTATAATTTTAAGTGGATGAAATTACAAACTAATAATGGATATCATTAGAATGCACACATTAAATTTTACCCAATTATAGGCAGAGAGAACAATCTTTTAGGATATGAAAGATCACTGCAAGGCTCCTCATCTTCCACAAAATACTGGAGAAATGATTTGTCTTCTTCAGCAAGTAGGGGAGAGTTTATCAGTCGGCACAGGGTTTGATATCTGTGGTGGGTGTGCTGAAAATCATTGAAATGTCATACTTTGAAAATGTACTAGCAAAATATACTTTCAAAATATATGTATTACATCATTTTTCTCTTATGTCATCTTTGAAGAGACTTTCTTTCATAAAGGTAAATTTTTTCTATAATTTAGATTTCACTTGGCAATTAGTTTGAGGTAAAATTTTAGAAAAATGATTTGATAATAAAGCTCTTCAAACTTTTCAAATTAAACTTCTGAAAAGAGTGGGGGGAAAAATCTGCTCATGCTAACTGTTCAGATACGGAATGGTTAAGTTAATCCTCTAGATTTCTTCGATATCAAACTGTTCATCAATATATAGATCAGACAATTTACATTTAATTTATGTACTAACTAATTTAAATATTAAATATATTCCAGTAGTTTAAGTTTTTTTTTTACCTTCTAAATAACAAACCCTTGCCTTAAGCAGGGATAAATATATCTTTGAAATATATTAAATGTATTTTTTTTAAAATGCAAATAATAAAATGTAAACTAACCCATATCAAAAGTTCTTCAGAAGAACAGAAGAGATAAAGTAAAGAGTTAAAGCAGGTGATCTCTTTGTTAAAGGTGACATAGCCATGGAGACTGTCTGCCTTCAGACAATCATTGTTGATTTCTTGAGCTTGTCTTTCTGTACTCCTAGGCTCTGTCTCTAGATCTGTGATGCCACAGTCCAGGAATGCTTGATGTAACACTGAATTCTGATGATTGGGGGATTATAAAATCATAATCTTTTCAAGGCGTCAGTGAAGCATAAATGTTATTGAAAATGGACTTAAATTTTTAATAGCCTTAAACTTAAATAGCTAAATTAAAGATAATTTGTATGTGTTTGTTCTTGGATAAGGAATAAGAAAGGTGTTTTATACTTATGTCTATCTGAGGGTTGTATTAACTTATCTTTGTGTTGTATTAACTTATCTTTGTGTTGTATTTCAAATACAAAGATGGAAATATTAATGTCGCTACTACTTCACTTATTTACTAAAAATTCGCCAGATTAACTCATGTAGCCCACTCAAACTAGTCGTTACATCAAAATAGGAGACTAGTGTTATGACTAGTCCTTAATTCTACACTTAATAAATTATTACTGCTATTGATTATATAGGTATAGTCTGTAAAAAAAAAGTCGCTATAAATATAATAACTTAATAAAATCTTCATAATATTATATACACACACAAACATACATATGTATATTAAACGATATTATCAGATCCGGACTTATATTTATTTATGTGTGTAATATGGGCCATCCATAAATGACATCAGATGCCAGGGGGAAGGGGGTTTGCCCATTTATGACAACGAGTGATGAGGTGGAGAAATGTGACGTCCCATCAAAAGGCTCAGCTTTAATGAAAAGTTCCACTTAAATATTTGATTGCGTACAATTTATTTAATGATGTTTTAAATGGGTTTTAGCGTGTTATCATATTAAACTCTAGATTTACATTAAAAAAACATTTAAATGACAAAAAGGTCATTTGAAACGTTCTAATTTTCAATGAGAAAATAAGACTTTTATGGGGGTGAGGTCAAAGCTTTGTGATGTTATATTGGAGGGGGGGGGGGGGGTATATATAGGTTTTTGTGACAAGGTGTGACTGGTGGGGAAATAGGTGAAAAATCTGTCAAAATCATGTGATGCCATTTATGGACAACACACTTATTTCTAAATCTAAAATTATTTATTTTTAAATATATTTAATCAAGGCCTCCGCTTTTCAGAATAAGCAGAAAAATTTGCTACTGCTACGACTAGTAGTAATAAATTATTTTGTATTGTCACAACTAGTTGTTAGGCAGTAAGCTATACCCCCAGCTAGTTGTAACACAAGATAGGATGATTAACATTTAATATTATGATCATTTCACTTATATACTAAACTCATATTGGAGGGGGGTCTAAGTTTTAGTGATGACATATGACATCATTTATGGACGGCCCTTTTACCTTATAGGCATATATTTATAATGGTGGTTGGACACTTCGACCCCGGACGATTCGACCACGGACGGTTTGACCCCGGACAGTTCGACCCTAGGGGGTTTCGACCACTGACATTTCAACTCTTTCGTTTCTTAACTGTGAATTATTTTTGTTCATTTATAATTTATTTTACTACTATTATTATTTTTTATTAATTTTTGGTATATTATGAATTAAAAATTAAAAACAGAATTTCAACTCCTATCCCAAACACACTTAAAAAAGACCTAATTTATAATTGGGGTTTTAAAGATGTATATATTTAAGTGGTTCAAAGATTTTAACTGTGACAACAAATTTAAATGATTTTTTAAAAAAATATTTTTTTAAAGGTGAACAATGCACCTCGCAGGTGTTGGAACCATTACAAACCCGCGCCCTTCCTTTACTTCTTGTGTTCCTAAACACTTGAAGACCTCCCGCGCAGAAATACTAATAAGATGTACAAAGTTGTCAGTATTTTTAAAGTTACAAAATTTCAATAGTTAATGCCACCCCGTATCATACAATAATAACATTAAGGCTGCTAGGGCCATACGACCTGTCTGAACGTTAAAACATTGTTATTTACATTTTTTCCGGGGCTTACATGACATGTTACAAGGGCTAGTAGACACCGTTTGATGTGGTGGTGAAGGTTATGGGAAAGGTAAATAAAGTGAGGTGGGGTGTGCAGCGAGAATGTAGGCACCTTTAGAAAGGACGGTCTGACCACATTGCCTTTTTATTGCCCGATTACATCGGAACGGGGTTGGGGTGCAGTTAGATCTAAAATAGGTTTCCTGAGAGGAATAGCACATTTATCATAGTCATGAATGTACGTTCAATTTTGACTGGTTTTACATGTATATACTTTTACAAATCATGGTAAATTACACGTTACAAATAACTATTTCAAACTGAATTTAATTTTTAATTCATAATAATATTATGTTAAATTATTTTTATACCAAAAACTAAATTTTAAAAAGTATGTATAAAAAAAATAATAATAAATTTCTACGGTGTAGATACAAAGGGGTCGAAACGTCTGGGGTCGAAACGTCCTGTGGTCGAACTGTCCGGGGTCGAACCGCCTGTGGTCGAAATGTCCTGGGTCGAAGTGTCCGTAATTCATTTATAATACACCTAATATATGATATTAATCGATCTGAACCTGGGTTTATATTTATTTACCGACAGGAGTGTGTGTATTAATTCAAAAATCTAAATACATTTAAATATATTTCAGAATAAGCTCAGTACAAAACTTACCATTACCAGCACCCTCATTGTGGTTTTAAAAAATTTAATTTTAAAAAATACTGGCCCCTGGAGACATTTTAATCTCCAAAACTGTGTGTAGTTGGCCCCCAACCTGCTGTTCGACATTTAATGCAGCGTTCCGACAGAAAAGTTTGGGTACCCCTGTACTAAATCAAATCAAAGGCTTTCGTAAGTTCCACAAAGGCAATGAATAGTAATAGTGGCATCTGCTGCTCTCTTCATTTTTCCTGGCGCTGCCATATGGAGAACACTGACTCACCATGTCTATGACTATGGTAGACTGACCAGCCTGAAAACATCACTGAAATTCTGTGTAAACTTGGAAGGCTTTACTCTGTAATCGCGTTAGTATAACATGGGCAAAGGCTTTCCTATAATGCCAAGGAGTGAGATGCTGAAATAGTAATAGTGGTAAAATCCGAGTTGACATCCCCACTTTATGCATTACATCATATTGAGAAAAAAATTTATTGAAAAAAGACATTTCCGACAACCCCGTTTTTATTTTGAAAGGGGGCTGACTCGGGATATTGTTCCTATTTTCACCATGCGCGAACGAGTATTGAAGTACCAATCCCCACGTTAAATGGCCACCAACTTTGTTGCTATGGTGCGTACCAAAGAAATTGGAAAATTTAACTATTAAAATTCTAAAACTAAACCTAACCCTAAATTCACAATTATACCTAAACCTAACCCAAAACATAAATTAACAAATAAAAATTCTAAAACTAAACCTGAATAAGAAAGGAAAAGAACACAGAATTAATTGCTATATAACCCATTTGGGAACATATAATCAGAGATAGCCGTATTAGTAATAGTCATGGGCGTATACAGGGGGGGGGGGGCAATTGAGAAAAATGTCATAAATTTTGTTACAATAAAACTGAACTAAATTCCCCACAAGTTAATTACATTGAAGACAGTGTACACATATCAAACATAAAAAAGAATTATATCTACAAATATAACTGATTACATTACTGATTGTTGTAAATAAAATTTCGGTCACATTTTTAGCAAAAATACACCATCATTTATATTTTGTCCCCACGTAGTTTCACGTGGCAAACGAACATTTTGATTTGGTTGCTTTTTTTTTCGCTGATTACTTCCTCGGAAAACACTTTAATTGATTTAATTGTTCCTATTGAGTTTCGTATAGCATTCACATTATTTAAATCGTTCAAGACAAGATTAAGTTTATGTGAACTGCAATGTGCAAATGCTGCTTTTGGGTATTTTTTTCTAATTATTGCTTGGATTCCTCCTTCTTTACCTGCCATTTTAGAACATCAGTATCCTTAAACAACAAGCTTTGTCATATCTAATCCAAATTGTAATGAATTTTAATAATAGTATTGGCTAAACCTTCAGCGAGATATACTTGGCACTACAAGAAAGTATTGACAAATGATTACCAAGAACTTCATCTCCAGATTGCACGAAACTCTAACAGGTCATAACAATTCCCAGAATTTAATTATTTTCCACGAAGTACTAAATCATGCATGCCGCAAAATAGGATTGTAGAAATGATGGGACCCTGTTTGTTGCGATTTTCTTAACTTTGTCTTCTAAATGATGAGTCTAACTGCCCATCTATAGAAACTGCTTTGGCTTTCAATGTTGAGCCTTCTCGTCCATGAGGGACATCCACCGATCATCGCCGGCGTCTGCACTTCCTCCTAGGACATAGGCCACCTACAAGAGCTCTCCAGGCATCTCCATCCTGGGCCACCCTCTCCAGGATCCTCCATCCACGGCCAATCCTCCCGACGTCCGCCTCCAACCCTCGGCGCCAGGTGCCCCCCGGGCGGCCTCCCTTCCGTCCACCCCGTGGGCTCCACCTCAGGGCCCGCCCTGTTGTACCAGAAGCAGGTTTCCTTAGTGTATGACCGATCCACCCCCACCGCTTTCGAAGAATCTCTTCCCCAATGGGCCTCCGTCCAGTCCGCCGCCACAGTTCCCGGCCGCCGACTCTGTCCGGCCAGCGAACCCCTCCCAGACAACCGTCAATGAAGGTCTGGACTCCGGCCAGGTTCACAGCAGCTGCCCCCCACGCCCCAGCTCCACACAGCAGCACTGGCTCCACCATAGCGCCAAAAATCCCCACCCTCAACCCGCTGCCCAAGCCGCCGGCGACCCAAACACTCCCGAGCTGCTGGAAGGCCGCCCCCGCCCCTCCGATCCCCTTTGGCTTTCAATAATGCAACAAAATTGCTTGCAGTTGCATCTTCATGATAGCCTTTGCGTCATGTACTTTGCATGTAGCTACTTTAAAATCTTTATAATTTTTGCATGATTTGATGACATATGCTAACTGAATTCCTGGGTTTACTTTTTGCGGGAAAAAATCACAATAATTACAAAAGGCACCTTTTAACATTAGCAAGTATAAAAGCAACGGTGAATAGTTTGATAACCATGCATATCTAAAAACTAAAAACTCTGTTTCCTTTACTGTCAGCTCTGAACTCATACATTTTATCAGGGGTCCAACAATAACAAATCAGATTCAATTTCAACTCATTTAAAAGGTCGTGTGTCCAGACATACCTTCCAATTTCCAATTTAGAAAATGAATAAGTGTTAGCAACAATCAAATTTGAAGCACTAGCCTCAGCTGTGTTTGGCTGTTGACTTGTACTGATGTCTTCAATGCCAATGATAAGTCATATGCCGCAGACGCCCCAAAATCTTCTAATAACGGTATTTCGGAATCCTGCAATTGCACTACTTTTCGTTGTTTTTGTTTTTTTAAAAGCCTGTAAATAATTTTCTATCCATCTTTGGCAATCCTGCAGTTTCTACACATATATTATTTCACAGCAAAATTTAATTTTCTTAAGAGAACTTACATTTTTGATTTATTAAATGCATTAATATAGGCTATATTTTAGCTACTACAGCGCTATTTTACAAGTCTTATTAATTTCTAAGACTTTTTTTCGGCACTTATGTTATACTTAACTCAAATTTAATTGAAAATTAAACCTGTATAGCATGTCAGTTATGGACCGTCCATTATTGAAGTTACGTGATTTTGGCCGATTTTTAACCCACTCTCTCCCCTTGTCACACTTTGTTACAAAAACTTAGGACCCCCCCCCCCACACAATATGACGTCAAAAAGCTGTGACACCCAACCTTAAGACTTAAGGTGGTATTTGTCTATTTGAAAATGAGCATGTTCAAAACACTTTATTGCTATTTTAGTATGTGTTTAGTGTAAGGCTACACTGTGATATCTATCACGCGATCCGTGCAAAACGTTATAAAATAGATAGTAAGAAATAGAATATTTAAGTGGAACTTTGGCTTATAGTAGCGTATTTTGATGTGATGTCACAATTCTTAACTCCCCTCCCCCTCGTCACAAAGTTGGGGACCCCCTCCCCATGCCCATAGCATAGTCATAGTCATAGGCGCGTGACGTCATTTTTTGGACATTTAAAAAAATTGATGGAAAAATTCCTAACGACGCCAATGGTAAATACTATAATAGTTAATAATAGTCTTGGTCTTAGTAGTTAGTTATTAGCATTAGTAGTAGAGTTTAGACTTTAGACTAGAGGCAGAGGGCCCCTCAGTCATCAAGTCTCAGTAAAATCAGTCTATAGACTATAGTTATAGTCTATAGTAACTGTAGTAGAAAGTATAGTTTAGTATACAGTATACGTAGTGTCTACTGCTACGACAAAGTAACGGCAGACAACCCGCGCGGATGTGGCTGGTGCTACGACATGTCGTAACGCCAGCAACATCCGCCCGGGTTGTCTGCCGTTACGACAAGTTACGACATGTCGTAAACAATTTTCTGTATTTTCAATTATGCTATTACTAATACTTAAATACTTAACTATAATTCTCATAATGAAATATCATGATCTCTAGATAAGCTTATTAATGAATTTTAAATGATTAAAAAAAAATCTAGATTGAGCCATTAAATGAAAAACAGTTATGAATTTTAAAAATTACACTTTGTCAGCAGCTTCGCTAGATCAAATGATAGTACGGTTGCTTCGGAGATGATATAATGCTATCGATAGTGGGATCGAATCCCGCTGCCGTCTTGTTGTTTTTTTTTTAAATTCATTTATTATATTTTTTTTTTTTTAAAAAATCATAATGAGTATGCTGATAATTTTTGTTATTATTCTGAAAAGCAGATACGTTGAATAAATCTTTTAAAATAAAAATATTTAGATTTTAGACATGTCGTAACGCTAGCAACATCCGACCGGGTCGTCTGCTGCTACGACAGTCGTAAAAATGTGATATGTGCTTACTTACAGTTACGACTAAAGCTGTATTTAATTATGCTAATACTACTATTTTTTTTTCTTTCTTCTTTTGATTCGTGAGTTGACACTCAGTCGGCATCATCAACGAA
>MUZC01001426.1:15854-35243 GCA_002072015.1 Radix auricularia
CCCCCCCCCCTCTTTTCTTTGCACTATCTATGAGCAAGTCTGTGGTGTGTACTACGTCGCGGGTCGTTTCTAGTATATAATTAAACAACACGTAAAAACGTGAAGTTAACATAAGGGATTTAATTAAACAACACACAAGAAGAAAGTTTTTGACAATAAATTCCTTATACATGAGACATAACTAAAAATATTGATTATGTTCAATATAATACCAAGCGACAAAAAATTTACAGACTAAACGTGACTAAACTACCATTGCTGTAAAACTCGTGGATGTGGTCATCGCTGGCTGGAGTGAAATGCAGTGAACCGTGGAAGGCTTCATAGAGATACACAGAGATAAACCTTAATGCATTCGTTTAATTACTGTACTTTCATTCGCTCTGATTTGATACATTGCATTGTTAGGTGACACAAGTGTATGTGCAGAATTTCTTCTCGATAATATCACGAAAAGTGGGTCAATTTTTAAATCCCTTATATTAGCTTCACCGTTCTCTCTCTTTTTCTCTCTCTTTCTCTCTCTCTCTCTCTCTCTCTCTCTCTCTCTCTCTCTTAACAAGGGTAATAAAAACAATCCGTAAAAACAAAGTTTTTGACTATAAAACCAGTATATATGAGACACCGCTAAATGTATTGATTATATTCTAAATAATATTCCTCGTGCGACAAACTTTTACAGACTGGACGTGACTGAAGTCCCCTTGGTTTAAAATGGGGACGGATGGGGATGGGGGTTTGGTCACCGAAGGTGAGACTGAACTCCAGCAAACACGTGAGTGTCAACAACAGACAGTTAACATACAGTTATTTAGAGATAAACTAAAAATGCTTTAATTGAATTACGGTACATTCGATCGATCTGAAATTTGATACAATGCATTGTTAGGTGACACGAGTCTATGTGCAAAATGTCAGCTCGATAGCATCACATAAAGTGGGTCATTTTTTACTTTTGTTTTTCCGCCGGACCAAGAGACAGACGACGGTGAAGTTAATAGAAAGGATTTCACAATAGCCTAAATTAAGTCTGGATTGTACATGAACTTCTTCTATGGTAAATATAAGCAACTCTTTTAACTTGAAGCTGTGAGGACAATCGGGAATAATTTTAAATACACAATTCTTTCAATCTGGCTTAAGTCTTACGTCCCGGTAGTGCATTAGGTCATACGAAATATATACATAATTAAAATCATTTTTAAAATTATTACAATCAACGCATAATTTTCAGAAACTAGATATTTACTGGTGTATTTACTTGGTGGAGAGTGATTACTTTGACGAATTTTCAACCCTTATTATTCCAGGTTTTTAAAAAGTTAGTTAATAGAAGTATGTAATTTTCTTTTTTTTTTTAAAGTATTTTTTTCCTTTGATGAAGTATTTAGGGGATGTGGGTCTATTTCTTTGAAGAAGTATTTAGGTGATGTGGGTCTATTTCTTTGATGAAGTATTTAGGTGATGTGGTTCTATTTCCTTGTCAACATGAGATCAATACCCTGGGATTTCATATAGCGAACTTGATGTGGGGGAAGGGAAAGAAAGACCGACTCGGCGCAAAATACGCCAACATGTGGCTGATGAGATGAGCAACTCTGAACATTAATTGCCTTTTGGTGGGGGAGCAAGTCGTTCGAATCAATGTCCATGATTATAAAGATACCAGTGGGATTTTTTTTAACGTCCTTTTTGTTGACAAAGTACCGGTGGAGGAGAAGACAACACACGTAAGGATGAAGTTTGAGCTGATGTGTATGAGAAATGTGTTTTGATTGATACATCCGACGAGTAGCTTGACGACAAAACAAATGTTTTCTGATCTTGTGATTACATCAGTGTTTTACGTAAGAAGTTTTTTTTTACCCTATTACTTTGCATCTGCAGTATTTTAACTGACCCTTCTTTATCTTAGCCACTCAGACGCTCCTTATATACAGAGGATTATGGCTTCCACAGACCATGACGGTCTTTTGGCAAGTGATTTAGTGTTCACAGGCTCCGGGAACAAGTTGCTTTCACATGGTGTATAATGGGACTTCTACCAAAACATATTATTATACTTGTGTGATTTCTCATATATTTTCCTGCCTCCTAAAGTAGGTCAATAACTTCAGTCCCTTTACCTCTTGACTAGAAATAAACCCAACATCGTCTAAATAAAGGGAGGTTCTCATTCTATTTTTTTAGTGATTTTTTTATATTTTGTAACTACCTTTACACCGGGAGATATTTTAAAATTTCAATCAACACATGTGACTGCTTTGAGAGTTTTACTTGTTAATCTCTCTCTCTCTCTCTCTCTCTCTCTCTCTCTCTCTCTCTCTCTCTCTCTCTCATTCTCTCTCTCTCTCTCACACACACACACACACGCACACACGCACGCACACACGCACGCACGCGCACGCACTCACTCACTCACTCTCACACGTCACAATAGTATCGTTGCCACATTTACAGATGAAGTTGTAAAGCTAATGTTAAATGAATGCATATTTCATCTTTATTACCACGTTTTTATTTACTTGCGTTCGTTCCTGTCCGTACAATTTCAAATTTTCCAACGTAAAATTAAACAATTTCTGATGGTCCTAGAGCTCTCAAAATTTTACCACATATAGATGTTGGATGAACATGCATTGCTACAAAATTTCAGGTCGAACGAATGTACGGTAATTAAATAAATGCATTTTAAAAGTTTATCTCTTTATCGCATCTGTACCCGTCTCCTTTTGTTGACATCCCCGAGCCATCGGAGTTCACCACGTGACCACATCCCCGTGCCATCTGAGTTCGTCACGTGACCACATATCCGTGGTATTAAAAAGTTGGGCGGGCGCTAATGAGATGCTTGGAATAAAAATTAAATATTTATAATTTAGAAGGCGAATGAGAGATATCCTCTGTGTGGTTAGCCATGGCAATCCATAATATATTGAAACCAGTTAGGCGATCTTGTATTTAATGAATCTTCTTATGTACAATAAAAGTAATATAAATAAAGAAATATGCAGTTTTCACATTCTCTTACTAATAGATATCTCCTTTGCCTTCTTAATAATAAATCTTTAATTTTTATACCTAACACCTCAGAATTATAGGCGTGTTTATTAATCATCAGAGCCGGTTTTAGGGTATTGGAGGCCCTCCGCCCTAGGCGAAGTATATTTGGTGGCCCTAGGCCAAGTATATTTGGTGGCACTAGGGAAGTATATTTGGTGGCACTAGGCCAAGTATATTTGGTGGCCCTAGGCCAAGTATATTTGGTGGCCCTAGGCCAAGTATATTTGGTGGCCCCAGGCGAAGTATATTTGGTGGCCCTAAATTTAATAGAAAAATAAAAATAAATATGTAAAGATTCTTTTGCTAGGTCCCCACTAATGATGATAATAATCGGAGGTCCTAAGCGGTTGCCTAGTTTGCCTATGCCTAAAGCCGGCCCTGTATGCATGTTAAATCAAAGTACTTAAACTTATTATAAGTTTTAAATTATGTTCTTCTTTTTAGTCCACTTATAAAAACGCGTTTAAAAAAAATCTTTTTTTAAAAACCTACATTTATTTTTTTTTAAAAACGACATTATGCTTGGAAAAAAAACTGATGGAAAAATCCAAACGGTGTCTTTGAAAAGATTCGCTGAACAGGGACTTGAAATGGGGTCATTTACTGATAGGGTCAACACTTAGAACTAGTGTTTTTGATCCTTTAGATATGTCATATCATATCATATTACATCATATAATTTCATATCATATTCCATCATATCATATCATATAATATCATATCAGATGACATCATATCATATCATATTACATCATAGCATATCATATCTTATAATATCATATTATATTACATCATATCATATTATATCATATCATATCTTATAATATCATATCATATCAAACCTTGTCATATCATAATATCATATATTTCATATCATATCATATCTTTTATATCAGATTATATCATATAATATCATATCATGTCATTTAATATCATATCATATCATATCAAATCATATCATATCATATATTTTATATCATATCATACCATGTATCATATATCAGATTGTCCATCAGGAAATTAGAGGACATTAGCCCTAAGTTTGTAGGCAGGGGAGAGTAATCAATTTATGAACACTTTAAACAAAAATTATGTGGAAACTTCTATTGTTTAATATCCACCTCCATCTGCAGTATTTTTATGTGGCCCCTCCCCCCCCCCAGCCCCAGCTCATGTCTCTGGGAGTATTTTTTATTTGCTTTCTTTCTTGACACTAGTTGAGGGTAAGCAAGACATTAACTTCAGCTCCCCGTCCATTTAGACGATCATAATCATGAAAAAGCTGGGCGTGTAAAGTAAATAATGGAGTACGATTTCTCACCTATGTCATTCTGCACCAAGTCCTACCCGTGAAATGGGATGTAGTACACAGACGGAAATTTTTACTGCTCATTATTGGAGGATGACACGCTCAGTTTTAGTGAATGGTTTAGAGCAGTTGTCACGTGATTTATTGACTGATCTTCACGATGGTGTCTGCGTTAGTTACAAAGGGCTTATCTTTCATTTAAGTTTTAGAAGATTTTTGTTTTGACTTTCTATCTTGATTTGAATTTTATTTTAAATTAACTAAATGAAATGGAAGGAAAATCGCCCAGCTTTTTTATTTAAAAAAAAAAAATGAATGTTTTCAAAATAGTGGTTGTTGTGAAAAAAAATTCCATGGAGACGGTTCGATAGCTTGCAACATTTAATATAATTTACATTGTATGATGCTTAATAATAAACAAATAAATTGAGAAGAGACAGTATTCTTACATTAATGTCTTCTCTCTTAGGTACATACGACAAGAAGTGACAGTATTCTTACATCAATGTCTTCTCTCTAATGGTACATACGACAAGAAGTGACAGTATTCTTACAATTCTTACATCAATGTCTTCTCTCTAATGGTACATACGACAAGAAGTGACAGTATTCTTACATCAATTTCTTCTCTCTTAGGTACATAAGACAAGGAGTGACAGTATTCTTACATCAATTTCTTATCTCTTAGGTATATACGACAAGAAGTGACAGTATTCTTACATCAATTTCTTCTCTCTTAAGTACATACGACAAGAAGTGACAGTATTCTTACATCAATTTCTTCTCTCTTAGGTACATACGACAAGAAGTGACAGTATTCTTACATCAATTTATTCTCTCTTAGGTACATACGACAAGAAGTGACAGTATTCTTACATCAATTTCTTCTCTCTTAGGTAGATCTACATACGACAAGGAAATCGTTGCCAAAAAAAGTTTAAATGTCGATATAAACACAAGTTGTGCTTCCAAAACAAAAAGTTGGAATAGTTTCAGACTTTCTGACGTTGTTGTTAGGTTGTGTTTAAAAAAGATAATTTGAAACAGACATGCTACGAGGACAAGTTTGTTTCATTTTCCTTTTCATCTTGAACAATTTGGAAATAGGCCGCACACAAGGTAAGGGAGAAACAAATAGACTCACATTTTTCAAATAAAAGTTAAAAATTAAAAAAAAGAAAAGATTTATGTCAAAGAATTAATTCAAATATTTAAGCTCACTTACTGTTAACAATTGTGCCCATCACTCATTGCCAAATATATTTAAGCTCATGACAAAAATGTTTGAATTGTGTGGGAGGGAGAGGGCTATTGATTGTCACATTAAATTCGATTTTATGTTAATGCTTATTGTTGTTCATTATTTGTTTAACTCAAAGGTGTTATTTATCTATATTCATGGGTGTGCAACCTGCGGCCGCACGGACGCATGCGGTCATGGGCACGAAAATGTGCGGCCGTGGAAATCTGTTTTATTTATAATAACGTGCGGCCGTTACATATTAGTAATTCGACAATATAATATGTAATGTTTTAAATGAAACATCGAATATTCATGCACTCTTAAGCACTTGTTATTGCGAAACAAATTACGACTCTGGTAGCTGTAGCGTTAGCTGCAGTGTTTAGCGCTCATAGACATTGAAATAACTTTGTGCAAGATCTCAGAAAATATGAAACTCGCCGCTTCTCCTCAATTGGTTGAGACAGAGAGTGAGAGAGTGCGCTGTTTGATGTCCAAATGGAACTGATCAAACTTAATAATAACGCGCAGCTTGTGAAGAATTTCGAGGGCAAGAACGATTTACGACATGGAAAGTAGCTGTGGAGTATCCCAAGAAGGTAGCTGTGGAGTATCCCAAGAAAGTAGCTGTGGAGTATCCCAAGAAAGTAGCTGTGGAGTATCCCAAGAAAGTAGCTGTGGGGTATCCCAAGAAAGTAGCTGTGGAGTATCCCAAGAAAGTAGCAAAGGAGTATCCCACGAAAGTAGCTGTGGAGTATCCCAAGAAAGTAGCTGTGGAGTATCCCAAGAAAGTAGCAGTGGAGTATCCCAAGAAAGTAGCTGTGGAGTATCCAAAGAAAGTAGCTGTGGAAAATCCCAAGAAAGTAGCTGTGGAGTATCCCAAGAAAGTAGCTGTGGAGTATCCCAAGAAAGTAGCTGTGGAGTATCCCAAGAAAGTAAAAGTAGCTGTGGAGTATCCCAAGAAAGTAGCTGTGGAGTATCCCAAGAAAGTAGCTGTGGAGTCTCCCAAGAAAGTAGCTGTGGAGAATCCCAAGAAAGTAGCTGTGGAGTATCCCAAGAAAGTAACTGTGGAGTATCCAAAGAAAGTAGCTGTGGAGTATCCCAAGAAAGTAGCTGTGGAGTATCCCAAGAAAGTAGCTGTGGAGTATCCCAAGAAAGTAGTTGTGGAGTATCCCAAGAAAGTAGCAGTGGAGTATCCCAAGAAAGTAGCTGTGGAGTATCCCAAGAAAGTAGCTGTGGAGTATCCCAAGAAAGTAGCTGTGGAGTATCCCAAGAAAGTAGCTGTGGAGTATCTCAAGAAAGTAGCTATGGAGTATCCAAAGAAAGTAGCTGTGGAGTATCCCAAGAAAGTAGCTGTGGAGTATCCCAAGAAAGTAGCTGTGGAGTATCCCAAGAAAGTAGCAGTGGAGTATCCCGAGCTTCGCGAAATAGCAAGAAACACTCTAGTGATTTTTGGAAGCGCTTACACGTGCAAAGACATCATTTTTATGTATTAAATATCTCAAGAACAAATATCGAACCCGACTGATGGACACCAATCTGGCGCCAGGAATACGACTGATGATCGCCAGCGAGTGACCGGACTTTGTGCGACTCTCGGCAAACATCCAAGAGCAAGGCAGCTACTAATTTATGGACTATTGACTGCTAAGTTACATGGACAGTGTTAGTGAAGCAGCTTATGATTCATTGACTTATTGAGTTCTTAGTGTACTAGTGCTACTCAAAATTACACCTATGCTGTACGTGAGTGAAATTATCTTAGGTTTACATGACAATGATCAATAAAGTAGAAATATAATAATAATAATAATAATATAAAATGATGATTTATATAGCGCTGTATCCCAGCAAGGAGCCAGGCTCACAGCGCTTTACATGGAAACAAAAATACATATATAAATAAAAAGAAACATTCACAGCATATTAACTACATAAATGACAATAAGGTATACTCAATACATCAGCTACGCTAATCAATTACAGAAATGTGGTTTTATTATTTTTGACATGTTTTTATTTTTAATTAAGCACTGTCTTTGCTATTATTATGTCATTAATATCTGCGTGGATTAATACGAGAGGTAAATTTTTAGCGCATTTTCGAGAAGTCGAATGCGCTATTGCACCCGTTTTGTCCGTCCGTCCGTCATCACCCTAGATCTCAGCATCCATAAGTCCTAGACCCATGATGTATATATGTTTTTTGTATGTCCTGACCTGCCATTTGTGCATCAACACTCAGTTACTCGATCCGTTAAAAAACCCCATTAAAACTACCAAAAAACATTGCGAATCGAGAGATAACACTGGCGCAGGCAACGGCCGCCATTGCCGGAAGTCTTAGTATTATCAAAAGTATTAGTTTTTTTTTTGTTGACGTCATTAGAATATGTGTAAAAGTTTAGAGAGTTTTACGTCATCATTTGTGGTATATTCATAACACAAGAAAATTCATAAAAATATGTCTAAAATCTAAACACAATTACTGATAACTACATAATGCTGATATCTAACATAAGTACTGATACATAATACGAAAATGCGCTAACACGTCCTGAGTTCCAAAAGGGACCAGGCTTAACATGATTTTTTATAGTAACCGTTTCGTTTTTTTTGTGAAAATTTTTTTTGGCGGCCGTGGCAAAAGTATTTTTTTATGCGGTCGGCAGTAGCCCAAAGGTTACGCACCCCTGCTCTATGTGACTCATGCATAAGATACGAGCATGCAAGTACAAAGAATGATTCTCAGTAGGGTCTAGCAACCACAGTTTATGGATGGCAAGCGAGGGTTGTGCAAAGAGGGGGGGGGGGAACCAACAATGTGTATGGCGATCGATCGCGTTGTTCTTAGTTCTTCGTTCTTCTGAGTGGCCGGTATTTCCCCCTTTCTTTGTACTATCTATGAGCAAGTCAGCGGCGTACTCTACGCGTTAAGGAGAGCAAAAATTGTTTCTTAACGTAAACATCATAAATTAATGGAAAAAAAAACATTACGTCATCTGCGATAAAAAATTAATGTTGTCATATAACAGTGAAAGAGTGAAGCAGTTATGAAACTGAAATGGACATTTTAAAATAAGCCGTCTCCTTGTTTGATTACTCATTTTATTGGTACCTGGATCCTATAAAAGTAATGCGCATAGAGGACAGATAAATCTTAATTGATGATTAAAAAAACATGAATGCAAAGATTGGAAAAATAAATTTATCTGAGATGTTTAAAAAAAATTGCCGAGAGCAGGAATACAATAAAATTACCTGATTGATATTCTTATATACAAATAACACAGTTGTTGGAACAATGACCCATGTTTATTTATAACTACGTTTCAATTAAAAATACTGATCAGATCCCACACCGGAACAAACCAACGCTAAGCCAGTCCAAGAGTTTTATGTCTTGGGGTCAACTCACGCAGCGATGGCGTCAGGGATGTTTACAGGTCGAGGATTTAAACTGACCAGACGCTGGTACTCTGTAAGTGATATGTAAGCTGGTACTCTGTAAGTGATATGTAAGCTGGTACTCTGTAAGGGATATGTAAGCTGGTACTCTGTAAGTGATATGTACGCTGGTACTCTGTAAGTGATATGTAAGCTGGTACTCTGTAAGTGATATGTAAGCTGGTACTCTGTAAGTGATATGTAAGCTGGTACTCTGTAACGATATGTAAGCTGGTACTCAAGCTGGTACTCTGTAAGTGATATGTAAGCTGGTACTCTGTAAGTGATATGTCGTGGTACGCATGTACTCTGTAAGTGATATTTAAGCTGGTACTCTGTAAGTGATATTTAAGCTGGTACTCTGTAAGTGATATTTAAGCTGGTACTCTGTCTCTGTAAGTGATATTTAAGCTGGTACTCTGTAAGTGATATTTAAGCTGGTACTCTGTAAGTGATACGTAAGCTGGTACTCTGTAAGTGATATGTCGTGGTACGCATGTACTCTGTAAGTGATATGTAAGCTGGTACTCTGTAAGTGATATGTAAGCTGGTACTCAACCTGGTACTCTGAAAGTGATATGTAAGCTGGTACTCTGTAAGTGATACGTAAGCTGGTAAGTGATATGTCGTGGTACGCTTGTACTCTGTAAGTGATATGTAAGCTGGTACTCTGTAAGTGATCTGTCATGGTACGCATGTACTTTTTAAGTGATATGTAGTGGTAAGCTGGTACTCTGTAAGTGCTATGTCTTTGTACGCTGGTACTCTGTAAGTGATATCTCGTGATTACCTGGTACTCTGTAAATGATATGTCGTGATTACCTGGTACTCTGTAAGTGATATGTATTGGTATGCTGGTACTCTGTAAGTGATATGTAAGCTGGTACTCTGTAAGTGATATGTCGTGGTACACTGGTACTCTGTAAGTGATATGTCGTGGTACGCTGGTACTCTGTAAGTGATATGAAAGCTGGTACTCTGTAAGTGCTATGTCGTGGTACGCTGGTACTCTGTAAGTGATGTGTCTTGGTACACTGGTACTCTGTAAGTGATGTGTACGCTGGTACTTTGTAAGTGATGTGTACGCTGGTACTTTGTAAGTGATGTGTACGCTGGTACTCTGTAAGTGATGTGTACGCTGGTACTCTGTAAGTGATGTGTACGCTGGTACTCTGTAAGTGCTATGTCTTGGTACGCTGGTACTCTGTAAGTGATGTGTACGCTGGTACTCTATAAGTGATGTGTACGCTGGTACTCTGTAAGTGCTATGTCTTGGTATGCTGGTACTCTGTAAGTGATGTGTAGTGGTACGCTGGTACTCTGTAAGTGATGTGTAGTGGTACGCTGGTACTCTGTAAGTGATGTGTACGCTGGTACTCTGTAAGTGCTATGTCGCGGTACGCTGATACTCTGTAAGTGATGTGTAGTGGTACGCTGGTACTCTGTAAGTGATGTGTATTGGTACGCTGGTACTCTGTAAGTGCTCTTTCTTGGTACGCTGGTACTCTGTAAGTGATGTGTAGTGGTATGCTGGTACTCTGTAAGTGATGTGTAGTGGTACGCTGGTACTCTGTAAGTGATGTGTAGTGGTACGCTGGTACTCTGTAAGTGATGTGTAGTGGTACGCTGGTACTCTGTAAGTGCTCTTTCTTGGTACGCTGGTACTCTGTGTGTGATGTGTACGCTGGTACTCTGTAAGTGCTATGTCTTGGTACGCTGGCACTCTGTAAGTGATGTGTACGCTGGTACTCTGTAAGTGATATGTACGCTGGTACTCTGTAAGTGATATGTCCCCAGGGATGTTGTAAGTTCACCAGACATTGATTCTCGCTGGGAAGACAGTCACACACAGATTATCATCTAGGCTCGGTGGGGTGGGGGGGGGGGCGTTCATCGTTTGTTGGCACGTTTTAAATTTGAAGCAATTAGCGTGCAACTTAGACTGAATCTTTTATTATTTGTCAGTGTTTATTTCTAGGGTGAAAGTTAAGACTTTATACACCAGGTTGAAACGTATTGGTAGGGGTGGATGACAGGGCTACACTTAGAATATAATGGTAAGGAGTGGATGACAGGGCTACACTTAGAATATAATGGTAAGGGGTGGATGACAGTGCTACACTTACAATATAATGGTAAGGGGTGGGTGACAGTGCTACACTTAGAATATAGTGGTAAGGAGTGGGTGACAGTGCTACACTTAGAATATAAAGGTAAGGGATGGGTGACAGTGCTACACTTAGAATATAATGGTAAGGGGTGGGTGACAGTGCTACACTTAGAATATACAGCTAAGGGATGGGTGACAGTGCTACACTTAGGATATAATGGTAAGGAGTGGGTGACAGTGCTACACTTAGAATATAATGGTAAGGGATGGGTGACAGTGCTACACTTAGAATATAATGGTAAGGGATGGGTGACAGTGCTACACTTAGAATATAATGGTAAGGAGTGGGTGACAGTGCTACACTAAGAATGTAAAAAGTGTTTTGATGTAAGAAATACAAGGAAGATATCAGACCAACAAGTCTAAATCTGTGATCAATAAAATTACAAGTCACACTTATTTTGGTGGGATATTGATCAGATTTTAGTTTAAATGCCAAGTTTTCTCATAGATCTATAAGTTAATGCTCTCATTTATATGAAACTTTGCCGACCAAAAACACGTGCGAACAAGAACATTATTAATATGACTTATTTTATGTAGGTTTATAAGACAATAAGGTTGATGTTACATACAAAGGTGGTTAAAATAAATTTACATATTAAGAGGTTTACGAAGAGATGTTGATCTATCTATCTATCTATCTATCTATCTATCTATCTATCTATCTATCTATCTATCTATCTATCTATCTATCTATCTATCTATCTGTCTATCTGTCTATCTGTCTGTCTATCTGTCTATCTGTCTGTCTGTCTGTCTGTCTGTCTGTCTGTCTGTCTGTCTGTCTGTCTGTCTGTCTATCTATGCAACATCTGTAAATTCGAATAAGAAACTGGTTATAAAACATGTTTAAAGTTATTTTCCCATTAGTTTTTATGATAAACAGCAGATGTGTGACGAAAAAAGAAAACTAACTTTTTATTTTTCTTATTTCCTACTAAAAATATTGTGTTTTCCACACTATTATAATTATATAACTTTATTAATTTAAAAAAATTAACTCATTTTTATAGGAATAGCAAGAATTAAAAAAAACAATTTTTTTTTTTTACTTTTACACTGATCTAATTTCAAATAAAAATAAAGTGCATGTTTATGTTTTACCTCAGTTCTATTATATTCCCAAAGTGGTGCCTAAACGCGACCAGCTACAAGTATAGAACATATGATGGTTCGTGCAACAATGTCAGAAATCTTGGTGCCGCCTTCACAGCTGTGCCCACTCTCTTAAAAACAGAATATGCCGATGGTAAAGTTAACTTTTTAAATTCCATTTTCTTCTGGTTCTTGTAAATATGTCTCTCTCCCTCTTTCTATCTCTCTCCTCTCTTTCTCTCTCTCTCTCTCTCTCTCTCTCTCTCTCTCTTTATATCTCCTTATTTCTTTCTTTTAACTCTTGATTCACGTTTACCTTTTCTCGTTTTTCCCCCCTCTCTTTATTTGTCCCTTGACCCATTTTCTCGCCTTAACTTTCCCACTTTGTTAAGTTTTTGAAAAAAAAAAAAAAAAAAAGAAGAAGAAGAAAGTCTTTATTAATTTGGCCATCATGTTAAACAAGGCTTGATATGATTAAGTTAGATCTTATCTTCTGATCAATAATATATGATTAAGTTAGATCTTATCTTCTGATCAATAATATATGATTAAGTAAGATCTTATCTTCTGATCAATAATATATGATTAAGTTAGATCTTATCTTCTGATCAATAATATATGATTAAGTTAGATCTTATCTTCTGATCAATAATATGATTAAGTTAGATCTTATCTTCTGATCAATAATATATGATTAAGTTAGATCTTATCTTCTGATCAATAATACATGATTAAGTTAGATCTTATCTTCTGATTAATAATATTTGATTAAGTTAGATCTTATCTTCTGATCAATAATATATGATTAAGTTAGATATTATCTTCTGATCAATAATATATGATTAAGTTAGATCTTATCTTCTGATCAATAATATATGATTAAGTTAGATCTTATCTTCTGATCAATAATACATGTTGGATCTTTTAACTTTTACTATGAAAAGGGGTGAGCGTGGAGCGTTATACGTACGTGTAATCTTTAAGTTGATAAACTATTTTCTTAAATCAAGATACACCGATGTTCTGACCGATGTTACTGTTATTTGTATTAGTTCATAAATAAAGCTTAAATTTATTGTCTTTTGACCTATAGACTAATGTGTGTGTTGGGGGGGGGGGNNNGGGGGGCTAGATTGAGATGATTTCAATAACTTGCCTGGTTGCAGTGTTCATTACCCCTTCAATATAAGTGAATTGTTTGTTGTTGTTTTTTTTAAGTATTAGACGATTTATCTTATGATGGCGATAAAATGTGTGATGGAGATAATGGGGACTGATAATTTAAAAAACAAACAACTTAATTTAAGTTTACAGATACAATTTTAATAAAAAAAATTCTTAAAATTTGATAATATATCAACATTTAAAACATATACCTGATTTAAGGTTGATTTAAAAGTGGCAACAATCTCGATTTTCTGGATTCCTCAGCAGCTCTTAAAGATGTTTGTTTTTGATGGGAAGGTAACTCCAACTGGACATTTCCTTGAAGACAAAAAAAAAATTAATTAAAAAAATGTTTTAACTTTTATGTTTGCTGATTTATCAGCTTTAACTATAACTTAATGGGTTAATTCTAAGGTCTGTTAGCTTTGGAATGAATGGTGACTTTAGAAATCCACGAAATCCACTGGAAAGTGACTTATCGTGGATAGTACGGTTAAAATGGATTGTGGATAGTACGGTTAAAATGGATCGTGGATAGTACGGTTAAAATGGATTGTGGATAGTACGGTTAAAATGGATTGTGGATAGTACGGTTAAAATGGATTGTGGCAAATACTTTGATATCAAGACTTGTCATTTATTGATATAATCGACGATATTATGATTGCTAATTAATTTCATATTGTCATCATTGACTAAAAATCTCTTTGTTTTCTACACCAAGCACAGCAAAGTTTCTGTGCTCCATTGAAAAATTATTTCATTTTTGCTGTCTATCATGAGTTATTAATTTCTTTTGTTCATTGCTAATGTTCATTGCTGTTTAAAAAAAAAAAAGTCAACCTAGTTAAAAACAACAATAATAATGATATTGTATATTAAATTTAATTCAAAGATCACACATTTCTTCTCGCTCAAAAATAATATATTATTAGATAATTCTGGAAATTAATATCTACAGAATATTTTACCACATCCGGGCAGAATAGTGACAGTCAAAACAGCGACCATCATAATAGCGACTTCATAATAGCGACTGTATCAAAACAGCAACCATCATAATAGCGACTTCATAATAGCGACTGTATCAAAACAGCGACCATCATAATAGCGACTTCATAATAGAGACTGTATCAAAACAGCAACCATCATAATAGCGACTTCATAATAGAGACTGTATCAAAACAGCGACCGTCAAAACAGCGACCGTTATAATAGCGACTGCATCATAACAGCGACTGTATCAAAATAGCGATATTTTTCTTTTGCTGTGATAATATTTGAAAAACTTACTGTACGTAGTCTACAATGAAGTTTATTAAAACGTCAAGAAAAAGATGACATGATAAGCTATGTAGGATTTGTGTAGAGAAGGGACAATACAAAATTAAATACAATCAACTGGTGGTGTGTTTAAATAAGTGATGGTGTTTTAAAGAGTGCATACACATTATCGGGACGCATTTTATAAAAAAAAATTCTGTAAAAAAATAAAAATATAACAGCTATTACTTCAGTCAAATATATTTTGCAGAAAGCTCGATAGATATTAGCTAACATAGATGCAATCGTTTATTTGAGGGGGATTGCGGTAGTAGGAGCAGAGGTGGCGTGTGGCTGCTTTTTAAAGCTAGAGACAATTCGACTACAGGAGATTTTGATCTTCGGATGATTCGACCCTCCATTTTACCCTCGTAAAATTATTTTTTTTCTTCTAATTTAAAAAACAAAAGGATTTTTTAACTAAAATTGAAAAAGGATTTTGTTAAATATGCGATCTAAAATGGATGGGCCATTAAATAAATAATGTAGTTCCGCTGCGTGAACAAATGTGAGTGAACTGAACAAAAACTAAAATCTGTTTATAGAGATGATAGAGAAACAGAGGAGTATGGGAACTCATATACTAAATAGCTTATATTTAGGATCCTGAATTCAAGAAGCTGTATAAATACGCTTTTTCTTGTCATCTTCTTATAAATAAATAAAGCACAGCTGTTATTCTAATTTACCTCAGAATGTTTAAAAATTACCTCCATATATACAGCTTTATGTAAATATTTTGAATTAATTTATTTATAAATAAACTAAACAACTTAGTTTGAATCTTTACTTTGTGAATTGATTTCAAGCTGATTGAAAATTTCTCATTGCTGTCACAATTGTTTATTGTTGTCTAAAGTTGTGCTCAGATACAGTTTTCTACTTCAGGCCTGGATGCCCCGAGACAATACGGAGTGGATGGTCTGCCCTTGCCCAGCGCGAGATTAGTCAGCTCAAATGTTTTCCCATCATTCATTGAGCTGACCAATCGGACGCACATGGTAATGCAGTGGGGTCAGTGGGTCATCCATGATTTATCGGCAATACCAATATCCACAGGTTTGTTTTTGTTTCTTTTTTAAGGTTCTATAAGCATACATAAGGAATGGGATGTCGTGGTAGTAACAATACAATACAAGGTTAGACCTAGAGGAATGGGATGTCGTGGTAGTAACAATACAATACAAGGTTAGACCTAGAGGAATGGGATGTCGTGGTAGTAACATACAATACAAGGTTAGACCTAGAGGAATGGGATGTCGTGGTAGTAACATACAATACAAGGTTAGACTTAGAGGAATGGGATGTCGTGGTAGTAACATACAATACAAGGCTTGACCACGCTGTCTCTAACGCTTATATTTTAGAGGGTATATAGCGCGTTAACATTTTTTTAGTGGTTATAAAGTTGTCTTCCTATCGTCTTTAATATCCAACAAGAGCCTTATGTGCCTTGCACCACGTATGTAACAGTAACATTTGTAACATGAATGACATAAATCGAAACTTGTCCGAATTGATTTTGCCTTTCTTTTTATCGCATTACCCCTTTCCCCAAAAACGTACTCACCCCCACCCCACCCCTTTTATTACAGTTCTTCTGCTGAAGGAAATGTTTTTGTAAAGATTTTTTTTTACACTGTCGTGAATTATTTTGATTAGGAAGGAAAATGTCGTTTGTTACATTGTTATTATTTCTTTTATTTGTAGAAAAAATAAATTATCAATATCAGTGAATAGTAGAATTTGTAAAGAGGAAAGCGCGGCTTAAAAGATTTAAAAATCACAATAAATCTTGATGACATCATCTGTAATGTTGACAAGTTTTAAGTATTTAGACTGAAATTGATATTTATAAACTATGAATTTTGTTCTTCAGGAGCAAATGGAAGCATCAAGTGTTGTGGACCCAACGGACAATCTCCACCATTCATCAACAATCGGTGAGACAATCCAAGGATAAAATAGTGAAACTTTACAGTTACACGTAACAGTTGGTTTACTGCAGTCTTTGTTTGCAGTTGATAGAGAAATGAAATACGATGGGAAATCAAAAATTAAAGAACAAATATATAGGATTCTGAAAAAAAGAATCTATGAAAATATATTCTGTATATGTAATGCACGTAGAATGACCATGTGCAAATGAGCATGACGAATGACCCCCGAAAGATCACAGTGGGGAAACGGAGCGGGATGAAGAAAATGGTGTGTGGGGGTTGTGGCAACAATGCGTCTTGCGTTCAGGTGCGTTGCTCCTTCATAGACTAATATAAGATTCGTAGAGTAGTGGTTATAACGCCCGCCTTCTCGCAGAAAGTCCTTGGTTCAATTCCCAGATGGAACAATTTTAAAACAAAATTAAATGTTATTTTTCTGCCTGTTCTTTTCCCAATTATTTGCGAACATGACTAACCCTAGAGTCAGAAAATCACAGTTTATGTTTGGCAAGGTATGGCAGTAAAGGGTGTGAGGGGGGAGAGTAGGTAACAACAACCGCTGTGCACATGTCTCCACGTTTACTCGCGTTTTTGTTCCATTGCTGCATGTTGCTGTTTGCGTCCGTTCTCTCACCCTCCTTTCCCCCGTTCTTTGCACTACCTATGATGAGCTAGAAGGCGGCGTATGCTACGCCGCAGGTCATCTTGTTCTTTGAATTCCATTAGCAAAATTTTAAAAGTCATTGATGCTTGTTTTCTAAGCACTACTTCCTGTCATGTTCTACTTCCAATATGAGTTTGGTGACAAATAAACCTCAACTCCTCTTATCCTCGCCCTCCCATTAAAAGTCCCATACGAGACGAGTTTTCAATGACTCCAGGTTATTGAATTATTCAACAGTAAGATGTAAATAAACAATATTTTGTTTTAAAACTGCCATTACTTGGGGACTGAGATGCATCAAAATGTTGGTTAATAGTAACCTAACCTACGGAAAAATATATGTTAATATTTCCTCTACAACTTTTTTTTAGACCATTAACTTAGTGCATTACGAGAAAAAGTCAAAGTGACATTGCCATTAATTCCAAATAATCAATTTAATTTCGTATCTGAAGGCTTTGATCTAAGCACATTATTTGATGAAATTATCCTAATATTCCTAACGAGCAAAATACCCGTGCTATGCTACGGGGTAGGCACAATAAGAATAACTTTATTTAGTTTTGGGTCTCAAATTCTCCTTAAAAATTAATATAAACGGATCTGGAAATTAGGGTTGTGATAAATCAAACCCTTCTTAATAAAAACAAAGATAAGTGTGTCGAGAAAAATAAACATATTATTAGTTTAAATATTACCCATCAATTTTGGTATTTCTGCTTTAATATAGCAACATCATTATCATCCGTGGCTCTACAGCCCATGTAGGGCCCTGGCTTGCTCAACCACATCCTTCCATTCAGATCGATTGATGGCTTTCTTTCACCATGCTCGAACCCCTTTAATAACGCATGCTATATACTCTACCAGAATAACAAATGTCGTTAACAGTTACAAAAAGCTAACGGGCAAAGTTCACTTTCTTTTCACGTGAATCAAAACATGAAAACAATATCTTTCCACAGGATTTCTTTGGTTCTTAGAAATAGCTCACTAAACACCCATTTCATTTATAGTCTAAGCGTGAAATTCGTTCAAGGCGAATAGGATATTTTTAGCCAGATAATATTTGTGAATATTGTTGCTTGGGGAGAGTAGAAAATATGGTTTACTTGTTTTAAGGGCACATGTTCCTTTAACGTGAATAAAAACATAAGAACAATGCTGCTTTTTTAAGAAAATGGTGAGAAATTGATCTCCTTATAAATTTCATGTCAATCATTATATATTCCCGCACATTTTTTCTAACAGTAACAATTCATTTTATATCAATCTTTATTCCCGTTGTAAACTATTCATCTAATAAACTTAAAACAGCTTGGCACAAAATAAGTTGTTGTCAGGAGGTTTTTCGACATAACACGCACTTTCTTATGCTAGATCCTATTTATAAGTCGTAATACCCGTGATATTTCTTTACACTTGATATATTTACTCCTTAAAGAACAGTTTTTACCCGAAGCCTATATCATGCAACCGCATTGTTCGAGAAATGTACCCAATTTTTTAATTGGAAAAGCTCTCCAAAACATGATTTCTATTTCTAGGCTAAGCATGCCCTTAGTCAAATGAATAGGATTTTTTTTGCGCCAGATACTTTACTTTAGTTATGCAAATAGTATTTTCTATTTGGTGGTTGGACACTTCGACCCCGGACGATTCGACCCCGGACGGTTCGACCCTGGCAGTTCGACCACATGACGTTTTGTCCTCGGTCGTTTCGACTCCGGTCGGTTCGACCACGGAAGGTTCGACCCCGGGGTGATTCGATCCCGGACAATTCCGCCAAGGGACGTTTCGACCCCGAACGTTTCAACCCCTTTCTATCTAAACCGTAGAAATTTATTATTATTTTTGTTTGTATATATAATTTTTAAAATACTGGTTGTCATGTTAGAGGCGCAACATTAGCAGACATAGAAATAACCAAATCACACACACATACGCACATAGCCCCTCCCCCCC
>MUZC01001426.1:47400-69365 GCA_002072015.1 Radix auricularia
ATAAATAATAATAATAATAATAATAATAATAATAAGCTTTTCAAGAGAAAGTTCTAGGGATTCATGTTATTTTAAGATTTAAAAAAAATTATAATTTTTTGGAACATTTTAAAACTTTATTATTTAGATAATTAAAACTAGAATTAAAAAATTAAAATCTAATTTGAAATCATTTCTGTTTTAATGCAAACGAATGTGCTTAATAAACAGAAAACACCACAGACAATCGGAGGGTAAAATACAGACACACGGCTTTAACAAAATTTGTTTAATTTTATAGACCTGCAGAATGCCTGAATAACTGTGAGGGAATCATGGCTGGACTCGCTGGATTGGTCGGCAAAAAGTTTAGGAGGGCGCTTAAAAAAGTTGACAGGAATTTCGGCAAGTAATAATTATTTATATGTTTGAAATTTTACATCATTTAATATTTCTTCTAATACGCATTTTTTAAAATAAATGAATAGGATAATATTTTTTTACTAAAACCTTTTATATTAAAAATCTTCTCATGAGTTTTCCCACCTGCAGTGTTCATGTTTATCGATTGTTGAGGACTGGGTCTATATGGGTATAGACACCAGCACCTATATGACTAGTTGTCTAGGGTTAGATTGTACTAATAGTTAGCAACTCTTTCCTTGTTGCATGATGTCCTACTGAGTAGGAGTAATAGTAAATAGGTAATGCTCTATTGGGTCTATAAGTTACACTAGCAAAGATTAACTATGAGACTATACGAATAATAACTCAAAACGCCTCTGTGAATATAACAGAGAATAATGACATTTAATAACTTAAAGAATGAACAACAAATAAAACAGATACTCAATATGTAGTTTGACAAACTAATTAACTAAGATAAATCTATGAACATTCGACAAAGACTACTATGGACAATCTATGAACATGACCTGACTTCAGTGGTCAGTGGGGTGGGTCAAGTAGATGATTGACGGGTCGCCTATCGTCGCTGCTTCAACCGCTCCGCAGTCAAGCGTATCGTCTCCCAATTGGATCGGGCGATCTCTTCCCCTGACGTCCGTCCGTGGTCACGCAATTGCCACTTGCACTGAGCGACAGCTAGGGTTGGTCAGCGCGATGACCCTCTTCCAATGGTTCTCACATGTGAGGCAAGGCCACCTTGCCCCTTCCTCTCAACACCAGAACGTCTTCTGCCTGGTCTACTCCTCTACTATGTTACTTAGTAGTTCTAACCTACTAGTACTAACTTTACTAGCTGAAAACAATAATATCGACAAGCCTTAACTGACTATAAATACATCAATACATATACAAGACTGATAAGCATTTAACCCTAACCTATACACAATACATTTGAACTATTCTAACTATAACTACTCAAACCTGAAAACAAACTTCTCAGCTAGGCTCACAACTCCCCACAGTCCTATCACCTTAGGTCTAAGAGTGATCTGTGTTCTTCTGAGAGCGAGAGAGCGCCTTAAGCTTTGGGTCTAGTATATAAGGACCTCTGGCCATGCCATGACGGCGTCTGTCCTACATTTCTACCAATTCTATTGGATGAATCATAATTGTTCTGGGTGGTACCTGTGCCAACTTTCTTCTGGTTGGTCAGACTCTAAGTCCCAGTAACTTTTTGGTGACCCCTGCAAAATCGACTATCAGACTTTGTCTGAGCAAAAACAATGTAGCATCCCTACAAAAATGTCTAGCCTACGTGTAACATTTCGTCCTGATAAACTGTAGGCGACCTTTCACCAGCGTTTCCAACTTTACTCTTTGTCCCTCCAAAGTTAACTTAGTGCCCCTAATTGAATTAAAAAATACGTTGGTTGGGTCTAACACCTATCCCCAACGGTTCTAAAATGTGTAAGCTTCTCAACCTATTATTGAGGGACTCAACATCGATATTATTACATTTAAAAAAAAAGACTTCTGTAATGAACCTATATTTTATTGAAATGTAGAGACATATTTGAATAAAATTTAAGAATGATTTCTTTAAAGTTATTGATCAACGTTTTATCTAAAGACGTTTTATTTTAAAAGATCTATTGCCTCCCCTGGTTGCCTTTTTTCTAACTCTTCATGAGTTTAAAAAAAAAAAAAAAAAAAAAAAAAAAAAACAGGCAACCAGGGGAGGCAATTGATCTTTAAAATAAAAAAAAATTTAAAAAAAACAAAACAAAAAAAACCATGAAGAGTTAGAAAAAAGGCAACCAGGGAGGCAATTGATCTTTTTTAAAGATCAATTGCCTCCCTGGTTGCCTTTTTTCTAACCTTTCATGTTTGTTTGTTTTTTTAGCTGTTCTTTTGTGTCCTTAGAGTTAAGATGAGTGGTATGTTCGTGTGCTTGTTTTGGTTTGTTCTGTGTTCTATCAATCAAAGGGTGCTCTTTGGTTTGAATCTTTGCTATTGTTTCTCATTAAAGAAAAATAAAGAGTTATCGAAAAATGGCAAATTATGACGCAAAAAGTAAACGTTGAATTTTATTTTCTTTCGCCAACCCCCAATTGCCTTCGCCAACCCCCAATTGCCTTCGCCAACCCCCAATTGCCTGCGTCACACACACAGTGAAGGAAGTAACACGTTTCCTATTCGAAGCCCAGGGCGCTCCCGGCCACAAACTTGACCTTGCTGCACTCAACATCCAACGAGGGCGTGACCACGGCCTGGCTCCGTACACCAAGTACCGGACTTTCTGTGGGCTCACACCTGTTAAGGGCTTCGACGATGAGGAGGCTCTAGGGCCCAATGTCCGTGACTTGGCCAAAGTTTACAGGTTGGTAGATCAGATCTCGTGCAGGTGGTGGCCATTGATTCATTAATACATATGGTCTGGTAGAGCGTGTGTTAAAAACAGTTTTCTTGTGAAATGAATGAGCACGAAACATTAAGCTTGACATCGATTAAAACTCATCTACAACAATTGATTAGAACTATTTATTGCTAGCCTGCAAATGTAAAAAAAAAATATCAATTTGAAATACGGTTATCGCAATCATAAATCCTTTATGTCATTAACCCATCTAAGTGTCTTATTGCCAGCAAATGTTTAAAATTGATCAATTTGAAAATTGGTTTTCGCAATCACAAGTCCATTTAAGTGTCTTAGTACCAGAAAATGTATAATGTGTGCATCAGAAACGTGTCATATCAAGCACTTACGTTAAAAGTCGTTAACTTGCAGGTCTATTGCCGACATTGACCTGTTTGTGGGTCTGTTATACGAACCTATTGAAGATGACGCCTCTGTCGGACCAACACTCAAGTGTTTACTTGGGATACAGTTCTTCAATCTCAAGTTTGGAGATCGATATTTCTTCGACACTACAAATGAAGAGTTGGGATTTAATGATGGTAAGATGACAAGTGTGTTATTATATTATGATGATAAGATGACACATGTGTTGTGATATTATGATGGAATGATCGTTAATATTTAATTTTTTTATGATTTCAGGAACTTCTTTATAATAATAGGTGGATTTACCAGGACGACATAAATTTTAAATTGTTTTTATTCTCATGCCCGACAAATTAATTTAGTTGATATCCTGAACTTACTCACACCAAGAGGAGATACACACACAGGCACAGAGACACTGCAGAGATACACACACAGGCACAGAGACACACACGCAGAAACAGAGAAACCGCAGAGATACACATGTAGACACAGAGGCACACGCAGACACAGAGACACACGCAGACACAGATACACACGCAGACACAGAGACACACGTAGACACAGAGACACACGTAGACACAGAGACATACGTAGACACAGAGCCACACGCAGACACAGAGACACACGCAGACACAGAGACACACGCAGACACAGAGACAAACGTAGACACAGAGACACACGCAGACACAGAGACACACGTAGACACAGAGACGCACGTAGACACAGAGACACGTAGACACACGCAGACACAAAGACACACGCAGACACAGAGACACACGCAGACACAGAGACACACGTAGACACAGAGACACACGTAGACACAGAGACACATGCAGCCACAGAGGCACACGCAGACACTGCAGAGATACACACGCAGACACAGAGACACACACGCAGAAACAGAGACACACACGCAGACACAGATACACTCGCAGACACAGAGACACACACGCAGACACAGAGAGAACCGCAGACACAGACAAACGCAGACACTGCAGAGATACACACACAGACACAGAGACACACGCAGACACAGAAACACACGCAGACACAGAAACACTGCAGAGATACACACGCATACAAATACACGCAGGCATACAGACAGGCATACATACATACATTTAAATACATACATTCATATAGATACACTCAGACTTATACATACATACATGAATGTATTGTCAAAAAACGTAAATTTACGTATGCAATAATGGTCACAAAACGTATATTGACGTGTACAACAATGGTCACAAAACGTATATTGACGTGTACAACAATGGTCACAAAACGTATATTGACGTGTACAACAATGGTCACCAAACGTATATTGACGTGTGCAACAATGGTCACAAAACGTATATTGACGTGTGCAACAATGGTCACAAAACGTATATTGACGTGTGCACGTATATTGACGTGTGCAACAATGGTCACAAAACGTATATTGACGTGTGCAACAATGGTCACAAAACGTATATTGACGTGTACAACAATGGTCACAAAACCTATATTGACGTGTACAACAATGGTCACAAAACGTATATTGACGTGTACAACAATGGTCACAAAACGTATATTGACGGTACAACAATGGTCACAAAACGTATATTGACGTGTACAACAATGGTCACAAAACGTATATTGACGTGTACAACAATGGTCACAAAACAAAGATTTCATTCATTTGAAAAAGAATTTATAGTCAAATCGTCTTACAAGTGTGCCGCTGCACAACTAAATTCCTCTCAATGCTAATCCACTTCAGCGGCACACCTGATATCACCTTACGCCACACCTGTTATTACCTTACACCTGATATTACCTCATGGCACACCTGATATTACCTCATGGCACACCTGATATTACCTCATGGCATACCTGATATTACCACATGGCACACCTGATATTAAAACATGGCACACCTGATATTACCACATGGCACACCTGATATTACCACATGGCACACCTGATATTAAAACATGGCACACCTGATATTACCACACGGCACACCTGATATTACCTCATGGCACACCTGATATTACCACATGGCACACCTGATATTACCACATGGCACACCTGATATTACCTCATGGCACACCTGATATTACCTCATGGCACACCTGATATTACCACATGGCACACCTGATATTACCACATGGCACACCTGATATTACCTCTTGGCACACCTTATATTACCTCATGGCACACCTGATATTACCTTATAGCACACCTGATATTACCTCATAGCACACATGATATTACCTCATGGCACACCTGATATTACCTCATGGCACACCTGATATTACCTCATGGCACACCTGATATCACCTTACACTACACCTGATATTACCTCATGGCAAACCTGATATTACCTCATGGCACACCTGATTTTACCTCACGGCACACCTGATATTTCATCACGGCTCACCTGATATTACCTCATGGCTAACCTGATATTACCTCACGGCACACCTGATATTACCTCATGGCACACCTTATATTACCTTATGGCACACCTAATATTACTCACGGCACACCTGATATTACCTTATGGCACACCTGATATTACTCAAGGCACACCTGATATTACCTCATGGCACACCTTATATTACCTTATGACACACCTAATATTACTCATGGCGAACATGATATTACCTTATGGCACACCTAATATTACCTCACGGCACACCTGACATTACCTCATGGCAAACCTGATATAACCTCACGGAACAGCTGATCTTACCTCACGGCAAACCTGATATAACCTCACGGAACACCTGATATTACCTTACAGCACACCTTATATTACCTCATGGGACACCTGATATTACCTCATGGCAAACCTGATACTACCTTATTGCACACCTGATATTACCTCATTTCACACCTGATCTTATCTCATGGCACACCTGATATTACCTCACGGCACACCTGATATTACCTCATGTCACACCTGATATTACCTCACGGCGCACCTGATATTACCTCATGGTACACTGATATTACCTCATGGTACACCGGATATATTACCTTACAGCACACCTGATATTACCTCATGGCACACATGATATTACCACATGGCGCCACAGCTATTATCTTACAGCACACCTGATATAACCTCATGGTACACCTGATATTACCTCATTGCACACCTGATACTACCTAATGGCACACCTGATATTACCTCATGGCACACCTGATATTACCTCATGGCAAACCTTATATTACCTCATGGTAAACATGATATTAATTCATGGCACAACTGATATTACCACACGGCACATCTGATATTACCTCATGGCAAACCTGATATTACCTCATGACACACCTGATATTACCTCATGGCACACCTGATATTACCTAATGGCATACCTGATATTTCCTCATGGTACACCTGATATTACCTCATGGTACATCTGATATTACCTTACAGCACACCTTATATTACCTCATGGCACACCTGTTATTACCTCATGTCACACCTGATCTTACCTCATGGTAAACCTGATATTACCTTACAGCAAAAACCTTATATTACCTTATGGCACACCTGATATTACCTTACAGCACACCTTATATTACCTCATGGCACACCTGATATTACCTCATGGCAAACCTGATATTACCTCACGGAACACCTGATATTACCTCACGGCACACCTGATATTACCTCATGGCAACCTGATACTACCTCATTTAACACCTGATCTTACCTCATGGTACACCTGATATTACCTCATGTCACACCTGATATTACCTCAAGTCACACCTTATATTACCTCATGGCACACCTGATATTACCTTACATCACACCTGATATTACCTCCTGGCACACCTAATATTACCTTATGGCACACCTGATATTACCTCATGGTACACCTGATATTTCTTCATGGCACACCTGATATTACCTCATGGCACACCTGATATTACATCATGGCACACCTGATATTACCTCACATCACACCTGATAATACCTCATGGCACACCTGATATTACATCATGGCACACCTTATATTACCTCATGGTACACCTGTTATTACCTTACAGCAGACCTGATATTACCTCAAGACAGACCTGATATTACCTCACGGCACACCTGATATTATCTCATGGCACACCTGATATTACCTCACGGCACACGTGATATTACCTCACGGAACACCTGATATTACCTCATGGCACACCTGATATTACCTCATGGCACACCTGACATTACCTCATGGCACACCTGATATTACCTCATGGCACACCTGATATTACCTCACGGCACACCTGATATTACCTCATGGCACACCTGATATTACCTCACGGAATACCTGATATTACCTCATGGAACACCTGATATTACCTCATGGCACACCTGATGATACCTCATGGCACACCAGATATTACCTTACAGCACACCTGATATTACCTCATGGCACACCTGATATTACCTCATGGCACACCTGATATTAACTCATGGCACATATGATATTACCTCATGGCACACCTGATATTACCTCATGGCACACCTGATATTAACTCATGGCACATCTGATATTACCTCACGGCACACCTGATAGTACCTCATGGCAACCTGATATTACCTCATGGCACACCTGATATTACCTCACGGCACACCTGATATTACCTCATGTCACACCTGATATTACCTCATGACACACCTAATATTACCTTACGGCACACCTGATATTACCTTACAGCACACCTGATATTGCCTCATGGCACACCTATTACCTCATGGCACACCTGATATTAACTCATGGCACATCTGATATTACCTCATGGCAGACCTGATATTACCTTTTGGCACTCCTGATATCACCTTACGGCACATCTGATATTACCTCACGGCACACCTGATATTACCTCATGGCAACCTGATATTACCTCATGGCACACCTGATATTACCTCATGGCACACCTGATATTACCTCATGTCACACCTGATATTACCTCATGACACACCTGATATTACCTTACGGCACACCTGATATTACCTCGCAACACACCTGATATTGCCTCATGGCACACCTGATATTAACTCACGACACACCTGATAGTACCTCATTGCACACCTGATATTACCTCATTGCACACCTGATATTACCTCATGGCACACCAGATATACCTCATTGCACACCTGATATTACCACATGGCACACCTGATATTACCTCATGGCCCACCTGATATTACCTCACGGCACACCTGATATTACCACAGGACCCACCTGATATTACCTCACGGCAACCTGATATTACCTCATGGCACACCTGATATTACCTCACAGCACACCTGATATTACCTCACGGCACACCTGATATTACCTCATGGCAATCCCGATATTACCTCATGGCACACCTGATATAACCATCATGGCACACCTGATATTACCACATGGCACACCTGATATTACCTCACGGCACACCTGATATTACCACAGGACCCACCTGATATTACCTCACGGCTACCTGATATTACCTCATGGCACACCTGATATTACCTCACAGCACACCTGATATTACCTCACGGCACACCTGATATTACCTCATGGCAATCCCGATATTACCTCATGGCACACCTGATATAACTATCATGGCACACCTGATATTACCACATGGCACACCTGATATTACCTAATGGCACACCTGCTATTACCACATGGCACACCTGATATTACCTCATGGCCCACCTGATATTACCTCACGGAACACCTGATATTACATCACGGCACACCTGATATTACCATACGGCACACCTGATATCACCTAACCTTTTTATATTAGTTTTATTTGTGCATTGTATGTCCGTTGAAAAAGGCTCTTGGCCGAAACGTTCGCTGTTTTGTTACGTCCTGTCAGGCCAACCCTTACCTTGTTTACGTCTTTTCCATTAATCACCTATTGGCACATCTAAAAGTAAGTCAGTGCAGGCCAGTTTGCGGTGACGCACAAATCATCGTCTATTGCACATCGATGTGCACCGCTAACATTATTGTTAGCACGTGCTTTAATTTTAAGCTAAACTAATATAATTTTTTTTATTTAATGCTATAGACAGCTGTACTGTAGCAATATGCAATATTTTGAAAAGCTCCTTTATTTTACACTTAAAATCTAAACTACATGATTGTAACTCAATGAGTTTGGAATATATAAATCTAGTGGAAAGATGCGCGTGCTTCTTTTTGAGAGTTTATGAAAGTGATAAAAATACGTTGAAATTGATGACACGAAGTAATACTAAACAAGAATTATAGACGAGACATTGGTTGGAAATCTTGACTTGGTCAGCCCAAGTTCTCTCAGAGTCTCATTTTTTGCTATATCATTTAGTTCCAGTCAGTTCAATATTTTAAGTTGTTCGTGTGTTTAGAACAGATAGGATTCTCAATGATTTATTGCAACAATTATTTTTAGAACAACTTGCCTCCTTGAGGAACATGACGTTGTCCAAAGTGATGTGTCACAACTCTGATCTACACGAGTTACAACTAGATGTCTTTACATTGCCATCAAAGTAAGTAGAAATGATAAAGGCCAGTGTTATGGAAACAATTGACAGTTACTTAGGCTAAATGTGGAATAAGATTGTCTAATTATTTTTCTTTGTTAAACTGTATGTGTATTTGGGAAGGTGTGTGTGTGTGTGGGGGGGGCTGGTCATGCGCAGACCGTCTATACGTATCTCTAAATAGAATACAAGTAACCAAAAAACTAAAAGATTAACGTTTGAGAGTTAAGCTGAGCGACTAATCCACATAGATCAATAACATCAAACAATGACTAAACGGGGCGAAATTTTGTAATTTGACTTAATCTGTTGAAACTAAGCAGATATAGCAACGTCCAGTAGAAAATGAAAGTAAATAATTAGCAAAGTGAATTAAGGTGATAGATTTGCTAGCTAACTACTTATTCAATCTATACCTTTTTTTTTTATAGTTAATATACAAATCACATTTAGGAAATTAAATTATAATCTCATAAAACAAAATTATTTATAAAATTCTGCTTACCCTTATATTATTTTTAGCTCATAATTTATAGAAATCCATGTAATTATTTTTATTTATAAAGTGGATTGAATCGTTTCTTTGGGAAAGGCTTCATTATTTGATTTAACACATCGGCGCTGCTCTTCACTCATGGAACGTTTGCTCATTCGCGTGTAACTAGTCGTTAGTTTACGTAATGTGTAAAATCACAGGCAATACTCGTTATTTTTTTAAAATAGATTCACGTTAATTAAATGTGTTTGGAAACGAAGATTTGCTGCTAACTTCACGACTTACTTCACTATGTACACAACTAAGGGATGATAAGTACGTCAACGTTACACCAATAAGAGTAGTATCTTGTAAATTGTCTTAAGTCAAATGAAAGATTAATGAGATTATTTCCATTTGTTTTTCAGACAAAATCCTGCTTATACCTGTAAACAGCTGCGCTCTGAGAGCCTTGACCTTACCTTGTTTGTTTGACCCCAGCCCATCGTGTCTTTCTGAGACGGGATTAACGAGTTAGCTCCCCTTCCTCTCTCATCACAAATGGACGTAACGGAAATAACAAGTTAGCTCCCCTTCCTCTCTCATAACCAATGGACCGAACGGAAATAATCTTTTCTTTCTACATCCGCTAAATTGGATTATTTTACAAGGTGGCGGTTACGGCTGGCAAGAAACAATAAACAAAATAATTTTAAAAATCCGATGTCTTAATGATTGTTTAAAACTTGATGATGATTAATGTTGTTGATTCATTCTGCGAAGTCTTGCTCCCAAAAATGTATCTCCACGCATCATTGAACGTGAATTTAAACAGACAAAATTAAAGTCTAAATCATCATCTGCTTGCCCACCTTATAGCCCTTAGAGTCTGAAGTGTAACTTATTGATGCCCGTATGTTTGTCGTGAATAAAACAGATAAAAAAACTTGATGAAAAGGTTGTGTTGTTGTCATTCCATTATGAGCACTTGGTTGACTGAGGCAATGGATGAAAAATATACATCATTACTTAAACGGGCGTTGGCCATTGGTGCTACTGGGCCCCTGAATTTTATCGATGACGTTGGCCACTGGGCCCCTGAATTTTATCGATGACGTTGGCCACTGCGCCCCTGAATTTTATCGATGACGTTGGCCACTGGACCCCTGTATTTTATTGATGACGTTGGCCATTGGGCCCCTGTATTTTATTGATGACGTTGGCCACTAGGCTCCTGTATTTTATTAATGACGTTGGCCAATGGGCCCCACTGTATTTTATTAATGACGTTGGCCACTAGGCCCCTGTATTTTATTAATGACGTTGGCCATTGGCACCACTGGACACACTGTATTTTATTTATGACGTTGGCCACTAGGCCCCTGTATTTTATTAATGACGTTGGCCATTGGCACCACTGGACACACTGTATTTTATTAATGACGTTGGCCACTGGGCCCCACTGTATTTTATTGATGACGTTGGCCACTAGGCCCCTGTATTTTATTGATGACGTTGGCCACTAGGCCCCTGTATTTTATTGATGACGTTGGCCACTGGGCCACTGTATTTTATTGATGACGTTGGCCACTAGGCCCCTGTATTTTATTGGTGACGTTGGCCACTGGACCCCACTGTATTTTATTGATGACGTTGGCCACTAGGCGCTTGTACTTTATTGATGACGTTGGCCACTGGGCGCCTGTATTTTATTGATGACGTTGGCCACTAGGCCCCTGTACTTTATTGATGACGTTGGCCACTAGGCCCCTGTACTTTATTGATGCCGTTGGCCACTAGGCCCCTGTATTTTATTGAAGACGTTGGCCACTGGGCCCCTGTATTTTATTGATGACGTTGGCCACTGGGCCCCTGTATTTTATCGATGCCGTTTGCCACTGGGCCCCTGTATTTTATAAATGACGTTGGCCACTGGGCCCCTGTATTTTATTGATGACGTTGGCCACTAGGCCCCTGTATTTTATTGATGACGTTGGCCACTGGGCTCCTGTATTTTATAAATGACGTTGGCTACTGGGCCCCTGAATTTTATCGATGACGTTGGCCACTGGGCCCCTGAATTTTATCGATGACGTTGGCCACTGCGCCCCTGAATTTTATCGATGACGTTGGCCACTGGACCCCTGTATTTTATTGATGACGTTGGCCATTGGGCCCCTGTATTTTATTGATGACGTTGGCCACTAGACTCCTGTATTTTATTAATGACGTTGGCCAATGGGCCCCACTGTATTTTATTAATGACGTTGGCCACTAGGCCCCTGTATTTTATTAATAACGTTGGCCATTGGCACCACTGGACACACTGTATTTTATTGATGACGTTGGCCACTAGGCCCCTGTATTTTATTAATGACGTTGGCCATTGGCACCACTGGACACACTGTATTTTATTAATGACGTTGGCCACTGGGCCCNAATATTACTAGACTTCTCAAAAGCATTCGACAAAGTTCACCACCTTAGTTTACTCAAAAAACTTAAATACTTTGGAATCTCAGGTCCCTTACATCACTGGATCCAAGATTTCCTATTGGGTAGGGAGCAAACTGTAATAATTAATGGTTCTAAATCTACACCAATAAAGGTTAACTCAGGAGTTCCACAAGGAACTGTCCTAGGTCCCTTACTATTTTTAATTTATATAAATGACTTACCCAACAATATCTCAACAGGAACTAAAGTTAGGTTATTTGCTGATGATTGTATAATCTATAGAACAATCAAGTCAGAACAAGATAGCAAAATTTTACAAAAAGACTTAGATGAATTAATAAAATGGGAAACTAACTGGAGTATGTCCTTCCACCCAGAAAAATGTCAACTGCTAAGAGTAACAAAGAAAAAGAAACAAATAAATTCAAAATATTTCATTCATGGAAAAGAACTAACCCAAACTAAAGATGCGAAATACTTAGGAGTCATAATAAATGAGAAACTATCTTGGAATCCCCATGTCAATGAAGTTATTAAAAAATCAAACAAAACCTTAGGCTTTATAAAAAGAAACTTTTACAAATGTAACAAAGATATAAAACTAAAATGCTACCTCACCCTGGTGAGACCTATACTAGAATATGCATCTTCTGTATGGGACCCATCCACCAAAGAAAATATTGATAAGTTAGAACAAATCCAAAAAAGAGCTGCCAGATTCATTACTGGAGAATATTCAAAACTGACAAGAGTAACACCGTTAGTTAAATCATTAAACCTTGAAACACTAGAGGATAGAAGAACCAAGAGTAAATTAGTAATTATACATGAGGCAATTAATTCTAATTTAGAAATACAACACAAAGATAACCTAATACAACCCTCAAATAGGCATAAAGTTAAAAACACCTTCCTTATTCCATATGCAAGAACAAACACATACAAGTTTTCTTTCTTTCCGTCCGGTATTCGGGCGTGGAATGGGTTGCCTGAAGAAACCAGGAAAGCCTCCACTTTATCATCTTTTTAAACTCTAGTAAGAATACAGGACTAAACACAAACCATAGAAATACGTAGGACGCAATAATCTTCTGTACAGAAGGAGCGTCTATAACATATAAGATATAAATGATTTATAGTAAGGCAACTACTACAGTCTGCCTTCTAAATTACAGCTTGATTGGATCACGGGAAAGGGTTATAAAAACATGTTTAACATAGTGCGCACCCAGAGACAGATGAGCAATAAATAATTTACAATTACAAAAAGGGAGTATATATTTTTTTTTTTTAAATCGTCCATATTATACGCACCGTACAGCGCAACAGGAAAGTATTTAAAAAGTCGTTCAATATAATACGCACCGCGACACTCTAGCACAAAAATTAAAGTGCTACATATTGATAATTGGAGATAATCTAAAAATGCATTAAATTAATTACAACATATTCGATTGATATGAAATTTTGAAATATCATTTTTATCATCGATATGAGCCTGCCTGCAAAATTTCAGCTCGCTAGCTTACGAGAAAGTAGGTTAAAATTGATCCGAAGTTTTTTCGACAAGCTGGGAAGCATCAGATGCAATGAGTTAATATACATGATTTAATAACAATAATACTTAATAGCTTTATTTTTTTTATTGGTTTCATTTTAACTTCAATATCAATCTCATATTTCAATATCCAAGTCTTTCAATACACGCGCATACGGTAATTTGATTTAATCATATATTGTAAAGAAAATAAAAAGTAATTTGAAAATAAACAAACACATTGCAAATTTAAAAATTGAACTAGAGAGTGTTCTTTGGAAATTGATGTCTAGTATTTTATTGTATTGTCAATGTTCTTTGATCGACCAATGTCTAATATTTTATTGTATGTCAATGTTTTTTGATCGACCAATGTCTAATATTTTATTGTATTGTCAATGTTCTTTGAACGATCAATGTCTAATATTTTATTGTATTGTCAATGTTCTTTGAACGACCAATGTCTAGTATTTTATTGTATTGTCAATGTTACTTGAGCATTCTAACATGAATATCACCTTACGCCAGGGATGTCCAAACTTTTTGAATGGGGGGCCACATTCCTTTATGCAAAGATATTCGCGGGCCGGGTTAAAATAATAATATAAAAATGACATAGTATGATGAGTTTTTATAGTAAAATTTTAATGTGAATGGTGAAACTGAGATCTTGAATGCAGTAAGTGGTGAGGTCAGACTCAATTCCATGGTTTTGATACGTATGATATCACGTAGTTGAGGGTCACTTATTCTCGTCCTCACACAGATCTTGTTGAAATTCATAACTGAAAATCTCTGCTTACACAAGTATGCCGAGCCAAACATGCTAAGCATTTTTTAAAAACAAATGTTCGAATTCCTTTTAATCTCTCTTTAACCATGAAGCTCACTGTAAAAGTCAAAGAGAAGAAATTATTGTCTGCTGCGACATTCAGCATCAGTTTGCAGCTCAATGAATTCCAGCTGCAGATTGCCTGCAGTATTATCAAAATCTAAAGAGAAATATGAAGATTTAACAAAAACAACCATGTTTATCTTTTCAATAGTTATTAAGTCATGAAAGCGTCTTTGAAATTCATCAGCCAAGGATGTGATATCTGCATCATACCAATGCATTTGCCAATTGAAGCTTCTTTCTGGTAAATTTGTCATGATTTCCTGCAGTGAGGGGAAATGTATGGTATTAGGCTGCATTTGAAAAATTTGCCTTTGAAAAAGTTGCAGCTTGTTCCCAAAGTCCTTGATATGTGAATATAATTGACTTACCATTGCATTGTGCACTTGGAGAATTGTGTTAAGAAGGTTTATATGTCTTTTCACATCAACCGAAAATGCAAACTATGCAAGACAAGCAGCATCAGATAGTTCTGGAAATGGTTTTTCCTTATCTTCCATGTACTGCCCAATTTCTTTTTTAATGTGTAGACGCGCTGAAGTGCTGTCCCCCGACTAATCCATCTTATATCATTGTCATACATAACATCTTTGTATTCTCTCTGGATGTCAAGAAGACACTGCTAAAACTGCCTGTGAAACAGGGTTTTAGAGCGAATAGAGATCATATCCTTTATCACTTGCTTAAGGACAGGATCACATGAAAGGTGTTTAGCACACAAAACTTCTTTATGAATGATACAGTGAAGTTTAAAAACTTTGCCAGCCTGACTAAGCTGACTTTGTTACAGACAAGTTTTGCTAGTCAACTGTGCTCACGAGTCATGGCGATAGCCATCAGTCACAAATAAATATATCGTTTACTTGGTAATTTAACTCACAGACAGCAGAAAAAACAGAACCAAATACATTTGTTCCCCTTGTCAGTCTTTAAGAATGAAGTCTAGTAATTGGTAAACAATACAATGTTATCGACTTTTGCCATCCTTTAACATTATCATAACGGTAAAACTTGTCGACTTTTCTTATATTTAATGATGTTAGTTAATTAATTATTTCAGATGAGGCCGCGGGCCAGTAAAAATTCCTTCGCGGGCCGGTTTTGGCCCGCGGGCCGGACTTTGGACATCCCTGCCTAACGCCATTTCGAAATGGACTATGTCACTCAAAGATCTGCTTGACATTATCGTATGTTCAAATTGTACGCACTATGACTTATATAGAATGTATAATAGATTTATATTATTTATCTTTTAGGACATCTCTTTTAGAAAATCTCTTTTAGGACATCTATTTTAGACAATCTATTGCATCACATCTATATTAGGACATCCATTTTAGGACATCTATTGGAGGACATCTACTTTATGACATCCATTTTAGGACATCTATTGGAGGACATCTACTTTATGACATCTAATTTAGGACTTCTAGTGGAGGATATCTATTTTAGGAAATCTATTTTAGGAAATCTATTTTAGGACATCTATTTTAAGAAAAATCTATTTTAGGACATCTATTTTAGGACATCTATTGGAGGAAATCTATTGGAGGACATCTATTTTAGGACATCTATTGGAGGACATCTATTTTAGGACATCTATTTTAGGAAATCTATTGGAGGACATCTATTTTATGACATCTATTGGAGGACATCTATTTTAGGAAATCTATTTTAGGAAATCTATTGGAGGACATCTATTTTAGGACATCTATTGGAGGACATCTATTTTAGGACATCTATTTAGGACATCTATTTTAGGACATCTATTTAGGACATCTATTTTAGGACAACTATTTTATGACATCTATTGGAGGACATCTATTTTAGGAAATCTATTGGAGGACATCTATTTAAGAACATCTATTTTAGGACATCTATTGGAGGACATCTATTTTAGGACATCTATTAGAGGACATCTATCAGAGGACATCTATTTTAGGACATCCATTGGAGGACATCTATTTTAGGACATCTATTGGAGGACATCTATTTTAGGAAATCTATTTTAGGACATCTATTGTAGGGCATCTATTTTAGGACATCTATTGGAGGACATGTATTTTAGGACATCTATTGGAGGACATGTATTTTGGGACATCTATTTTAGGAAAGCTATTTTAGTAAAGCCATTTTAGGACATCTATTTTAGGACATCTAGTTTAGGAAAGATTTTTAGGACATCTATTTTAGGAAAGCTATTTTAGGATATATCTTGGAGGAATCAATTTTAGGACATCTATTGGAGGACATCTATTTTAGGACATCTATTGGAGGATATCTATTTTAGGACATCTGTTGGAGGACATGTATTTGAGGACATCTATTTTAGGAAAGCTATTTTAGGAAAGCTATTTTTGGAAAGCCATTTGTGTGTACTATTACTTCTTACTTTGTGTGTACTATTACTTCTTACTTTGTGTCTACTATTACTTCTTACTTTGTGTATTCTATTACTTCTTACTTTGTGTGTTCTATTACTTCTTACTTTGTGTTTACTATTACTTCTTACTTTGTGTGTACTATTACTTCTTACTTTGTGTTTACTATTACTTCTTACTTTGTGTGTACTATTACTACTTGCCTTGTGAGGAGACGCCTATGTGATCCCCCACCCCACCCCCACCCCACGTAAATATAGATGAGATTAACTTGTCACATATGTCCACAGATTTGTACTGCATACTGAATAGTCTGACATCACTCGGTCCACTCACGCCGCGTTAACATGAAGGTGACAATCTTTCTCCTGGCAATAGTGAGTAGTGAAATATAAGAAAACATTAATGATAAATAGTGAGATATAAGAAAACATTAATGATAAATAGTGAGATATAAGAAAACATTAATGGTGAGTAGTGAGATAGATGAAAACATTAATAGTGAGTAGTGAGATAGAAGAAAACATTAATGGTGAGTAGTGAGATAGAAGAAAACATTAATAGTAAGTAGTGAGATTTAAGAAAACATTTCTAAAACGACCAACAAATAAATGTTCCGATTAAATGTTCATTGTTTTGATGTTAACATTAACATATTGCTGAATTGTTTGAATTTCATTGCAACCGTGACTTTGATTTTCCTTTGATTATATCTTTTTTACCTAGTATAATATATTAAATAATTTTATTTTTTTATTGTGGAGCTTTTTATTGTTTCTTGGTGGTGGATGCTTGGCTAACATTGAACTAAGAAGATCTGTGGGACGTTTATAAAAACAAAGAAACGCCGTTTTTGTGTGTGTGTGTTTTTTGTGTTATTTATATACTTTTACTTTTGTTCTCTCATCGTAAAATTATTCTAAAGAACAACTCACATAGCTATATATTTTTAGCTTTATATTTTTAGTATGTATTGGGCCGTCTAAAAATGACATAAAGCGATTTCGGCCGATTTTAAACCATCCTCCCAGTTCTTCCGTCACACGTCACCACAAAGTTTTGACCCTCTCTTTAAAAACCGTATTTTCTAATTGAAAATTAACATGTTTGCACATACTTTTTAAAAATCCTTCATATTAACTCGTGGTGTCTGTTCGAGCCATTGCTTGTTTGCGAAAAAACTTTGGATCGATTTTTAACCCATTTCCTCTAGGCCCCTGTATTTTATTGATGACTTTGGCCACTGGGCCCCTGTATTTTATTTATGACGTTGGCCACTGGGCCCCTGTATTTTATCGATGACGTTGGCCACTGGGCCCCTGTATTTTATTGATGACGTTGGCCACTGGACCCCACTGTATTTTATTGATGACGTTGGCCATTAGGCCCCTGTATTTTATTGATTAAGTTGGCCACTAGGCCCCTGTATTTTATTGATGACGTTGGCCACTAGGCCCCTGTATTTTATTGATGACGTTGGCCACTAGGCCCCTGTATTTTATTGATGACGTTGGCCACTGGGCCCCTTTATTTTATTGATGACGTTGGCCACTAGGCCCCTGTACTTTATTGATGACTTTGGCCACTGGGCCCCTGTACTTTATTGATGACGTTGGCCACTGGGCCCCTGTATTTTATTGATGACGTTGGCCACTAGGCCCCTGTAATTTATTGATGACGTTGGCCACTGGGTCCCTGTATTTTATTGATGACGTTGGCCACTGGGCCCCTGTATTTTATTGATGACGTTGGCCATTAGGCCCCTGTATTTTATTGATGACGTTGGCCACTGGGCCCCTTTTTTTTATTGATGACGTTGGCCACTAGGCCCCTGTACTTTATTGATGACGTTGGTCACTGGGCCCCTGTACTTTATTGATGACGTTGGCCACTGGGCCCCTGTATTTTATTGATGACGTTGGCCACTAGGCCCCTGTATTTTATTGATGACGTTGACCACTGGGCCCCTGTATTTTATTGATGACGTTGGCCACTTGGCCCCTGTATTTTATCGATGCCGTTTGCCACTGGGCCCCTGTATTTTATTGATGACGTTGGCCACTGAGCCCCACTGTATTTTATTGATGACGTTGGCCACTGGATCCCGTGTATTTTATCGATGCCGTTGGCCACTGGACCCCTGTATTTTATTGATGACGTTGGCCACTGGACCCCTGTATTTTACACAACATAAATGAAGTTCTACGGTCAACAAATTAAAGAAGTAGCCAGAGGCAGAGTCAATAACGCTTGTGAGTTTTTATATTTAGCTGTTGACGCCAAACTATGAGTCACGATCCTCAAAATGACTTAATATATTGTAAGATTATATGATCTCAAATTAAAACTAGTATCTTATAACTGGATGAAAATCGCCTTGTTTACTGATCCGGTGTTGGATTAAATCTCAACATCTTATATGATATTCACGTTTTGTCTCCATTTAGGATTTGGAACAAAATTATTTGAATACCGTAAGAACTATTTTAGTTTATTGATCTCTGAATGTTATTTTAACAAAGAATACATAATATATGTATATACATGAGATGTGTCAGTCAGTTAGAATTTGTTATAATTATTTTATTTTTAATTTGATAAGATAACTTTTACACTCTTTTTTTTAAATAGCCGATGTTTCTATTTCTGTCAATGTCTGACGATAAGAAAGCTGTAGCTTGACATCCAATGTTCTTATCAAAATGAATAAATAACCTAATTAAATATTATAGTTTCTAATCCAGTTAACCAAAATAGTTTCTAACCAGTGGCGTAGCGAGCGGGGGGGGGGGGGCAAGGGCGGCAAATGCCATGGGTGGCATTTTGTTTGGGGATGCAAATTTGTCTTCGTTAATTATCTTAAATCAAATTTTTAAATAAACTGTAGCTTTTTATAAAGAAAAAAATAATAAATACGAAATTAATGCAATAAATATAGGAACTAACCTAACACATGTGAACTATTCTACTGCAAAATCTCAAGCTCGATATTGGATATAAACTCTTCCGAAATTAATATCGCTGACCTGAAAAACGAAGATGTTTAATTAGAATGAGACGTGACACTGATCTAATGGTAACTTAGTTCATTAAAAATTTTTTACAGCTGGTCATTTGGCAGAAGCGAAAGTTAATGTCCCCTATCAATTTAAAAAGTTAAACAATTGAGTGCTCAGGGCAGCACTTTATTAGGGGCGGCAAATTCCTTGCTATTTATTAATTTGCTTATAAAAATGAAAAACGTTGAAGTAAGGTTTTAAAAAAAAAGAAAATTAAATACAAGTTTAAATAAAAGAAGTACACTTTTCTAATGTAAAACTTCGAACTCTATTGTGAATACAAAACCTTCTGATACTACTAATTATGAGCCGAAAAGCCAAGGGGCTGAAGTAGTATAATAACATGGTTGGACAGTATACAGGAGTTCAGGAAAGACTCAAAGACAAATCTCAATGACAAAAATCTCTGTCAAACAGTTCATTAAAATAATGTGCTATAACTGAATTTATAATGATAAAAGATGTTTTGCAGAGGCAACTCATAGAGAAACTAGATGACGTTTAAAGAGATGACACTTGCTAAAATTGTATGTGGAGACCTTATCATTTAAGTCCAAACTTCCAGACAAAAAAACGAGAGAGCAAGTTTTTGGCAATCAACTCGCATATTTTGCAATGTACTGTAGGAAAAACAGTTAAGAAGAATGGTGTTAATGTAGACATTCGTGGGAAATTTTGGCAGTTTTAGAATTTTGAAGGTTTGAAATTTAGCCTTTAAATAAATGTATTCAAATTTTAAATCTTACACTTAACATCATAATTCAAGGAATATTTTCATTTTATCTCACGGTTTTAAAAAATGAATTCAAACCCATTTGATTTACCCAAGTTAATTACGATATTTAGGCTCGAAGTTACCCTGCCTAATATCATATCACTAATTCTAAAATTGTTTACAACTGTCATAGTGATGCAAGCGGCGAGAGAAGCTTCTTCACAATTAGGTTAATGAAAAGTTAAATACAATTAATAATGAATATAAAAAGATTGACTAATAGTTAAAGCTATGGCCATAATGGCTGTTGAGCATTGCACGGCTGAAAACATTTTATACATTAAAGACGGCGCCATTAGGAAAATTAGAAATCTTCAATTTTATTCTAGATATAAAAGCTCTTGCACTTGATTCTAACAACAACAACAATATTTAGTGACTTCTGTATTAATACCTTAGGAAAATTTTCTTTAGTTTATAGCATTAACATATTTTTCGGGGGGAAGGGGGCGGAACATACACACGCAAATAAAACGGTTTCTAACCCTGTTTATATAATAGTTTGTCATCCAGTTGAACATTATAGTTTCTAACGAGTTCAACATAATAGTTTTCAAACCCAGTTGAACATAATAGTTTCTTACCCAGTTAAACAATATTTTCTAAACCAGTTAAGCATAATATTTTGTTACACAGTTAAACATAATATATTCTAACCCAGTTAAACATAATATATTCTAACCCAGTTAAA
>MUZC01001427.1:9638-22811 GCA_002072015.1 Radix auricularia
TTTTTTTTTTTTTTCTGACTCTGTCAATCTTATTTTTTATTTGATAATAATAAAAATATAATGGAAAAGAACATTTTTAAACAGGACATGAAAATTTGAAATAAGAATATTTTTTTTTGTGTATATATTTTTTTTTTCCTCTAAAAGTACTGCAGCAGAGTAGAAAAATTTAAGCTGTGCTCTATTTAATTTTATTGGAATATTGAATGATTTTCAATTTTGTAGCTTGCTTTAGTGATGAGCAAGTTTTCTTTATTTATCCAAGCAACAAGAACGACTATAATCTAAAGCAGTGTCTCATCTTTACTGAGTAGAACTAATTTTTAAAGTTCAACAGGACATCATTTGCTAAGTAGAACTAATTTTTAAAGTTCAATAGGACATCATTGCCATAAATATTATTAAACACATATTAATATTATTAAATTATTATAAACACAGACAGTGTAGGTGTGTTGTATTTTTATTATCAAAACGCAGCTTGTGCAAGTGTAGTGCAACTTCCAAGGAATTTATTGTTAAGTAAATTTATAACCACCTGACGTTTTTGTTCCTTCTCAAAAACTACTTATTTTATAGCTATTTATTAGTTTATTAATAATGTCAAATCTGTCTAACTAATTGTAATACATCTGTATGTCACACGGTACATTATTTAATTTGAAATTCATTAAAAGTAAGGGAGTTAATAGGAATTACTATCACGCAATATATAATAATAGTTCAAATGTGAATTTTATTTGTCAGAGTTTAAAATCTTTACCCCATTTCTGAAGCCATCTTAGCCAAAGTTGAGGCTTACATAAGCCACACAAAATTTTCTTTTTAAAGTAATGAAGACATCTATAAAATAATTCACCTTAAAAATAGAGGCAGAAATAGTTACAAAATTTAATAGCATTTAAATGTTATAATTTTTTATTCTTCATTAGTTCCAGTTGCCTGCTTGTTACAACATCATTGAGTGAGCCACAGTAATATCTTTGTTTGATAATGTAGGTCAGGGGCTATTAATTCATGGCAAAAAAGAAGCATTAAAGATGTATTTCTTATGACATTTACAAAAACAAGTCAAGTTATTGAAATGAAGAAGTTTGTGCCTCCTGCCCCATTCCCCCTTTTCTTTCCTTCTGTATTCAATTCATTACTATCATCAGATTTCTTTGATTAATGGTGCTACTGTTATACTGGCTGCTGTTAAGTCTATTTATTATGCTTTTTTATACTCTATGTGCCATTATTCCTTGCTTTAGTTGCTCTTTTTGTCTGCTTTTGGTGTGATGTTTATTATAAACTAGGTGTGGAAGATGTTGAGTCACTGTACACTTTAGTTTTATCACTGATTGCACGACATGTTATCTAATGTTTTTATTGATCATGAGATTGACCATTAGGACATGTTTAAACTAGGTGTGGAAGATGTTGAGTCACTGTACACTTTAGTTTTATCACTGATTGCACGACATGTTATCTAATGTTTTTATTGATCATGAGATTGACCATTAGGACATGTTTTATTATAAAATAATTCACATGTGGACTTCTTTGTTACACCCTTTTCATCATAATTCCTATCGTATAAGTTACCAGCAATGTGTGAAATGCTAGTTTTATATAGAATGTCTGATGTTTTTTAGGCAGAGTATGAAATATCTTGTTTTTTTGGTTATATTTCATACCTTGTTTAGGCATTATATACAGTGCCGCATTTTATTATGCAATGCAGAATTTCACTTATTGCTTGTAACATATGTGCCAAAATTAAGAATGGATTGACATAGACCTCTAAGTGAAATAATACTAGATATTAGTAGTAAGCAAGTAATGGGGACATTATCTGAATTCAGACCTATCTGAATTAAAAGGACTCAACAAATTATAAAATTGAAGTGTTTGGGAACATCCTTCTTCAACAAAAAAACAATAAAGAAAATTAATAAAAACACATGATATCAGAGATGAATTTCATATTTAACATATCAAAGTTTTATTTGTTTATTTCTATATATGATTGCAGCCCCAGCCCCCACCCCCATATTATCATTAAATAAGACTCACTTCAGACCTATCTGAAGTACACTCTTGACTTTGGACAAACACTAATCCTACACCAAGGTGAATTTATCACTAAGATGGCATATCAAAGATCTGGGCTTACATTAACATTTTCCAAAGCTGGTGGTACCAAAACTAGCTTGTGGTTAAAGTGTATCAGACAACTGTATGAAACTGAATCTTTGGTAAGGCTTAATTGTGTCTCTTAATTGGTGTAATTTTACCTGATTTATGTTATAGTTTTATCTTGTGTATGATTTAATGTGTGTATAACTTACTATAACTAGATCCTGATTTATTGATGGTCTCTGTGGATGATCCTAGATTCAATTAGTTTTGTGTGACTGGAAGTTTGATTATAATACAGTTTGTGGACTATGGCTATTTTTGCCAATTAAAGTTGACATTTTTAAACAAATTGGAGTTAAGAGAGTCATTTTATTCACTTTTTAGTGTGGCTGGGTCTGTAAAATTAAAAAATCTAACTTCTAACAGAGTTTAATGAACAAATTTCGCTATTTGCTATTGATACCAATGTACGTGTTTGTTTTGAGGCACCAAGTTCATCAATTTATCAACAGCACCTCTAACTCTAATAACGTCTCTCATATCCCTCCCAGTCTATTCTAACTCCCACATCCTATACCTCCCAGTCTATTCTAACTCCCGCATCATAGCCCTCCCATTCTATTCTAACTCCCACGCCCACATCCTATATGTCCCAGTCTATTCTAACTCCCACATCCTATCCCTCCCAATCTATTCTAACTCCCACATCCAACCCCTCCCAGTCTATTCAACTCCCACATCCTATACCTCCCAGTCTATTCTAACTCCGACATATCCCTCCCCGTCTATTCTAACTTCCACATCATATCCCTGCCAGTCTATTCTAACTTCCACATCCTATATCTTCCAGTCTATTCTAACTCCCTTATCCTATCCCTCCCAATCTATTCTTACTCCCACATCATATACGACCCAGTATATTCTTACTCGCACATACTATACGACCCAGTCTATTCTAACTCCGACATCATATACGACCCAGTCTATTCTTACTCATACATACTATACGACCCAGTCTATTCTAACTCCCACATCCTATACGACCCAGTCTATTCTAACTCCCACATCATATACGACCCAGTCTATTCTTACTCGTACATACTATACGACCCAGTCTATTCTAACTCCCTGATCCTATCCCTCCCAATCTATTCTTACTCCTACATCATATACGACCCAGTCTATTCTTACTCGCACATCCTATACGACCCAGTCTATTCTAACTCCCACATCCTATACGACCCAGTCTATTCTAACTCCCACATCATATATGACCCAGTCTATTCTAACTCCCACATCATATACGACCCAGTCTATTCTTACTCGTATATACTATACGACCCAGTCTATTCTAACTCCCTTATCCTATCCCACCAATCTATTCTTACTCCCACATCATATACGACCCAGTCTATTCTTACTCGCACATCCTATACGACCCAGTCTATTCTAACTCCCACATCATATACGACCCAGTCTATTCTAACTCCCACATCATATACGACCCAGTCTATTCTAACTACCACATCATATACGACCCAGTCTATTCTTACTCGTACATCCTATACGACCCAGTCTATTCTAACTCCCACATCCTATACGACCCAGTCTATTCTAACTCCCACATCATATACGACCCAGTCTATTCTAACTCCCACATCATATAGGACCCAGTCTATTCTAACTCCCACATCATATACGACCCAGTCTATTCTAACTCCCACATCATATACGACACAGTCTATTCTAACTCCCACATCATATACGACCCAGTATATTCTAACTCCCACATCATATACGACCCAGTCTATTCTAACTCCCACATCATATACGACCCAGTCTATTCTAACTCCCACATCATATCCCCTCCCGTTTAAAAATGATCTCCCCGTTAATTACCTCAATCCCATACATCTAACAGTACTACTGTCTAACATACCTGGGTAGTCAATACTCAATACAATACCCTTATAGTGGGACGCGTTGGTCGAGTGGTAGCGCGCACGACTGGCGTAACGATGGTCACGAGTTCGAATCCCCGCGAAGGAGAGGATTTGTTCCCGGGGCCTGAGAGAATGGGTACCCAACTTAACAATAGTTAGGCGGCTGGCTAATGCGTGGAACACTGATAGCCGTGGCCTTTGACCGCTTCATCATTTGCCAACAGATCATCTCTCATGGTCTGTGGAGCAATTATCTTCTGCATAGAAGGAGCGTCTGTATATCTAAGATACGACACAGTCAGCTAGACAATTACAGCTAATTCCTTTTATCTTGAAAGGGGGACATGCAAATTAGTTGTTTTTTCTAGCCAAGTCCTCGAGGCATATGTGTATGAGGAGTACTAAGGAACTCTTCATCATTGGCAGCACTTCTTTTAGGGAGGCATTTTACGCCCCCTTACCAGCCTTAGCTCATCCTTTCTGAGTGACATCGAAATCAATAATATTAGCGCCCTGGACTTCACAAAGTTTCTGCACCTTCTGGAATGGGATGCTTCTAAACGAACTGTCCGATAAACTACTACTCTTATTCATGCTGAAATCATATTAAAACTTATCAGGCTATCTCAATCGCTAGTTATACTATGACAAAATACTATGTTCAAATTTCATAAGTCGAAACCAACGTTACCTCTAAGGCTCGTAGGTCCGTGTGCAAAGTAAAAAAAAAAATACTTTCGTGCGAAGTTGCTCAGCATCCACTTTTGGTGCAATATTTTACTAAATTTGATGCGCAGTAATTCTAAACTGGTGCTAGGCTTCGGTCAGTTATCTGCGACCTCGCGCAGCTTAAAAGGAACATTGTCGAAACTATTGACTTCAAATTTGGATAGAAATGGAGGGGAAAAAATATTAAAAGTAAAAACTCGATTAGAATTATTAAAAGGTAATCGGAAATCGGCTTCGCGTATCCATAGCACCGCTAACATTCTAATGAGGCAATCCTAACGGAATTTGAATTAATGATGATTTCATTGTGAATGTTAAACGCCTCGGCGTCTGTGGGATTAAAACATTTTTCATCATAGGATTTTAGCTGCTGTTTGCTGAATTTAAAGTTATATCTACCTGACCCAAGTATCCCGAGAGATCACTCCGTTTTCTCTAAAGGGGCACCAATACATCAACTCAGACCAGAGTGTAGGCTTTTCATCAATGTTCCATCAACCTCTTGCGGCGGTTATGAAGTGTCCCAGATGCATTAAGGTCCAGAAAAAATCAGGTTCTTATCGCATATTTACAAAAAGTGCAGATTTTAGTTACGAGGTTTTTCCCTCGTCACTTTCAGTGCAGTACCATCACGTGTGTTAAAGTATGAAAATTATTCCAAATTCATTACCTTCGTTTTAAATTATCACTTATTTTGTTTAGCAAATTATCTTTTTGTTCACAAGTGGGTGCACGTCTAAACGATTTTTTTTTTTTTTTGAATAACCCAAATTCTACAACGCCTTCTTCAAGAACTTCCGTCAAACTAGAAATGAGCCCAGATTCACTCCCCAGCCCACGTTACTCCCAGTTATAATGAGAATCATCAGCAGCCTCAATCCCCATCCCCCCGACCACCCTCACCCCCTAGAGATTTATGCACCTCTTCCTTGTCAGAGGGACTGAATCTTAAAATCATTTGAGATTAAATTACGAGCCCAATGTTGCGCCATAAATATTAATGTTCTTGAAATGGATTATTACAATCACCCTCGGATAAACATTTCAAATGGTTCTCCGACAAAATGTCCCCGGACTAAACGGCCCCAACAAAAAGGCCCCTGTCAAAACGGCCCCGGTTAAAACGGCCTCAAAAAAATCGGCCCCGGACAATTTTCTGTCGGGACCTTTTTTTTCCGAGTCACTTTCAAAATATTGATTGTAAATTGATTTTTTTCTTCTTTTAAATATTTTATTTTACGGTTCTAAGTTATTCTATTTGTGCAGACTTTGTGCCGGGTTGTGATATATTCCATATCCGCGTGATCCTAGGGTTGCGATATATTCCATATCCGCATGATCCTAGGGTTGTGATATATTCCATATCCGCATGATCCTAGGGTTGTGATATATTCCATACCCACATAATCCTAGGGTTGTGATATATTCCATACCCGAATGATCACAGGGTTGTCATATATTCCATACCCACATAATCCTAGGGTTGTGATATATTCCATACCCGCATGATCCTAGGGTTGTGATATATTCCATACCCACATAATCCTAGGGTTGTGATATATTCCATACCCGAATGATCACAGGGTTGTCATATATTCCATACCCGCATGATCCCAGGGTTGTCATATATTCCATACCCGCATGATCCTAGGGTTGTGATATATTCCATACCCACATAATCCTAGGGTTGTGATATATTCCATACCCGCATGATCACAGGGTTGTCATATATTCCATACCCGCATGATCCCAGGGTTGTCATATATTCCATACCCGAATGATCACAGGGTTGTCATATATTCCATACCCGAATGATCACAGGGTTGTCATATATTCCATACCCGAATGATCACAGGGTTGTCATACATTCCATACCCGCATGATCACAGGTTGTCATATATTCCATACCCGCATGATCCTATGGTTGTGATATATTCCTTATCCACATGATCCTAGGATTGTGAGGGATCCGTGTGTTACATATGGAAATAAATTGAAATCTTTTATTTGTAATGTCGTTTTGTTCGTAATTAGAGTTCTAAAGCTGCTTGAAGCCAATAAAACGCGAATCATAATTTTAGAAAGTTGAGAGTATGTTACTTTTCGGTTAAATGCCTACTTGGACAAAATATTCAAAACCAGAATAACACATGTTTTGAAATTTATTCAAGTGATTCATATAGAAATATAATGAAATAAAGACCAAGGCCGTGATCAAATTGTATAAATGTAATACGAACATAAAACCAAAATACTTCCTTAATTCGCACAGACCTATACTTGAATATAAATCTTTAAAACTAATTACTAGCGATTAACACGAGAGTAAGAGGCTTCACGCGATTTTTGCTGATGTTTCAAACTCTCCTCCCTCGTCACACGTGACACGTCGTCACAAAAAGTTAGACCCCAACTTTTTAATCCTCCAATATTACGTCACAAACCATTGCCCCCACCCTCGGGAAAAAAAATCTATTTGAAATTGAGCACGTTTCAAATCACTTTTTTTTTGTCATTTAAGTTTGTGTGTGTGTGTGTGTGTGTGTGTGTGTGTGTGTGTGCGTGTGTGTGTGTGTGTGTGTGTCTGTCTGTCTGTCTGTGTGTGTTTCTGTCTCTGTGTGTGTGTCTGTCTGTGTGTGTGTGTGTCTGTCTGTCTGTGTCTGTCTGTGTGTGTGTGTGTCTGTGTGTGTGTGTGTGTGTGTGTCCGTCTGTGTGTGTCTGTCTGTGTGTGTGTCTGTCTGTGTCTGTGTGTGTGTGTCTGTGTGTGTGTGTGTCCGTCTGTGTGTGTGTGTGTGTAATGCTGCACTTTAATATCGTAACACGCGTGAAACCATGTAATGCGTCATAAATTAAATTGTAAGCAATAAATTATTTAAATGGAACTTGTATTTAAAGTTGCTTTGTTTTGACGTCACGTCACAAATTCTTAAACACACCCCCCCTCGTCACACATGTGTTGAAACCCTCCCCCCTAGATGCGTGACGTCATTCATGGAAGGTCCCTTACTCTGTAAGTTTGATTATTAAACCTAGGGACACTAATGGATTGATGAAGAAATAGCAAAATAGTAATGATAACTTCGGCATAAAATTCTAGCTTTGCAATACAACATAACAAATCTTGATTCTTGAACACAGATGGCGAACCTTATGACACGCGTGCCATATTCGGCACGCGGAGCCTCATCAGCCGGCATGTGACCAAAATGTTACTTCCTTAACAAACAAGCCCAGCCAAACCACCATTTTCGGCTTTCATGGGAGTGTTGGCACTTTTCTCTATATATAAGGAGAGGGGATGGGGTGTTGAATATCGGGCACGCGACCCCAAAAAGGAACGCCACAATTACATGCCATTAACAAGAACATACGCATACAAAGCCTCATCTGGCATTCGGGCGTAAAACCGGCTGCCTAACATACCAGGATAGCAACATGTAATCAACATTCAAAATCCTAATAAAAATGCAAGACTAGACGTAAACGATGTATAGGCGTAGGACAAATTAATCTTATTTACAGAATTTGCATCTGTAAATTATAAGATAAATTAGATAACTATTGGGTATAAGGAATTCAATTCTCAATAGTGTTTTAATATGGGCCATCGAGTTTCGTCTACCTAATTTGCTTTAAATCCACCCATTCACCTGATAACCTATGTTAAATTTTTAAAAATATATTAGTTTTTCTCATATCTGCTTCAGTTATACAAAATTAAATCAGCTTCCTACCAGAAGCGTCACAAAGGTTGGTGTCACCCTGGGCGGTAGTTCATGGTGTCACCCCTCTCGCGACTTAACCCATAGAAACTCCTCCAAGTTTTCCAGTGCCAAATGATGTCAAGATATAGAATTTTACATTTTGGTGTCACCCCTCTGATGGTGTCACCCGGGGCGGCCCGCCCCACCACACTCTCTAGTACGCCACTGCTTCCTACCCCCAACGGTACATTATGTAAATTAATATCATTATACAGATTGAAATTTAGAGGGATTTTGAAGTTTACAATGAAAAATAAAATAAAAACTTAGCTGCGGTGAAGTAAAAAAATTCATTTCGTTTTATTCGTTTTATTTGTGTATTGTTTGTTTGTTGAGGAAGGCTCTTTGCCGAAATGTTCGATGTTTTGTTACGTCCTGTCAGACTAACTCATATCCTGTTTACCTGTTTTCCATTTACTAATTTATAAGCCTGATTGCAGTCTCACCCCAAATTTACTCCTGTTGTATGTTTAAGGGGGAAAAAGCACATTTATTTCCTAGACATTCAGTTTCAGTAATGAAAAAAAAAACGAATGTTATTATTATTACATCACTTATGTAGCATTATACCGTTCAGCGCACCCTTAACTGTTACAAGTTAAGGTTTCCTTCCTATATATATTTTTTTAAATCTTCTGAATATAAATCATTAGTTTATCTGTAGAATTAAGTGGTCAGAAATCTTCACTTAACAAAATTTATCCTGAAACATAATTTCCATTGAGATTCCGACACAATTTGAAAACATGTTTTATGGAATTGATTGTCCGATGTTCTAAAAATAGAAGATTACGTAGCAAGCTTTAACGTTTTCGGTCCTAGGTACGAAAAAAAAAGTATCTAAAAATAGAAAGACAAGCAAAGGATATCTTAAAGTTATAAGCAACATAGATCGTGAAAAAGCAACAATAATATGATCTGTTTGCTAGAAATAGCTTAATATTCCATAGATATTATAGTTAACTGATTTAAATCTCTCAACCATTTAGCAGTGGTGTCACTAAAATTGGTGTCATACAGTGTGGCAGCTCATGGTGTCACCCAGTGTGGCAGCTCATAGTGTCACCCAGTGTGGCAGCTCATGGTGTCACCCAGTGTGGCAGCTCATGGTGTCATACGACTTACTCCCACTTACCTCCTTCAAGTCTGCCAGTACCAAATAATTTGGATATAAAAACGTTTATCTTTCGGTGTCACCCTTGTGATCGTCTCTTCCAATGCGGTCCGCACCCCCCGCCCCTCTTGGGGACGCCTCTGCACTTAAGGGGCGACAAACGAATGACGCAATAGGTCCTCCCACTTACGGTGACGTAAATTCAAGTAACGTAACGTCCACCAGTGAAATTAATATACAAAAACTGGTGCTGAAGTTGGCAAGCTCTTGGGGCGGAGCTACTAAAAGTTCGAAGTGTTGACTTAAGTGAGCTTTCAAGTGTGTGTCTGTGAATAAATCATTTTGGTTTCTGGTAACGGCTCCATGGAACACACAAACATCTTCAAGGCTATTTTCTAAGATCACTGCCTTAAGCCGAGGCCATCCGCAAACTCACCCTGGTCCAATAGAATTATTTCTTTATTTAGCTTGAACACTTATATAGAGCAATACACAAGCCTGCGACTTTGCTCACCGAACTATACAAACATTTTAAACAACTAGAGAAAAGACTTTATAGTCACAATCTTTCTGAACGTAGTTAGTTACATACACATTATATTATATTAAATTTTCAGACGTGTTTGTACATTCCTTCATTGACTGGTAGTTAGATTGACCAAGGTGAGTGCACCCCCCCCCCTCCCCGCCTGTCAGCCTTAACAGGTCTCCTGGGAGAAAAAAAAGGCTGATCCGAAGAATCTCGACCGTGACGTCACGACGCTACCGGTTGCTGGAAACGAGATTTCTATAAATTCTAAAAGGATTTTTTTCAAAAATGGAAGGTTTTAGGGTTTGGGTTAGGTATGCCTTGAGAATTTTCGCAAAATTGAAGTTTTTTTTGTGTTTGGGTTAGGTATAGCTACAAAATTTTAATTTTAGCTTTTTAAGGACGTGCCATAACAAGAAAGATGGCCACCGGTAATGACCTCATTGGGCCACGGTCGATAGAGTATCATTTTACCGAAAATAATGTTTTTATCTCTATTACAGTGTCCTTATTACTTTCTAATAAAAACTATCTTTACTTTACAGCATTAACATACTTTTCGGGGGGGGGGGAGCGGTAAATTTTGTTCTGACCCGTGCCGCTGAATGTACCCATGTAATCTACAAATATACTATTCTAAATGTCTGCTATTTCCCGCCTTTCAGTACCGAGATGTTCACTGAACTGTACCATCTTTGTGTTTGCTGCCAGTGTACAAGGGCCCGAATAGCTGGCCTGAGGCCATCCAGTAGACCTTAGTTTGATCATTTGAATATCCCCACCCCAGCCCCACTACCCACACACTTCAAAAAAAAAAAAATTTTAGTATAGTAAAAATAAACTCGACTTCAGAGATTCAGAGAAATTGAATAAAAATATTGTGGAATTGAAAAAAAATTCAATTAAGAAAAAACCGTTAGTGCAATAATAGAAATGTTAGGTTTACAAAATAAAATACGATTGCTGTTTTGTGTGCGACTTAGTGTTTGTCAATTAGTGAAATTTTTAATTACAAGAAGTGACTTTGCTGTGTTAATCTAAGCTTTGCTGGACCTTATGCAGAACAAATCAAATATTTCTGTTGTAATAATTTTTTTTTTTTTTAAATAATTACTTTTTAAATTTTTTTTTCAAAGGATCTGAAAATACGGCAAAGTACGGCCAATCATTGCGTCATGTTTTGGTTCACTTTTAAAGACTCTTCCTAAAGTCTGACTAAGTCCCGTTCAGTGCGTCACCAAATCCGGGGGAATGACAAGAATGCCCTCTTGTCTCCGCCCACTTCCATTAACTAATGACTGAAAGTAATTTGCTGGCTACCGCATTAATTGGTTCATTAAAGTCAAAATGTCCAAACAGATTTGTCACTGGCGAATCTATTTGGATGCGGGCTGATATTTGGGCAGACAGAGCCTCAATTTCAAATAGAAAATCTTCACGACACACGACATTAATTAGGGAAATGATATGGTCGGCCCTTTCTTCAGTGATAACTGAAATAATCTGCTGGTACACCACGTAATGATTACAACACATACAGAAATGAACCGTCTGTAGCTGTACATCATGTCTACATAAATCAAGTACTATGTATACTTTGTTATATAATATATATATATATATATATATCAAATGTATGGGTAGGCGAAGATCTCCTTTTGCCGTTACCATTTTTCATCTTTCTGCATCTAAAGTGCGTTTACGCCCAGTGGCGGATTTAGCTTTGTCTGCGTGGGGGGAGGGGGACGAGGAAAATTTCAGGGGGCGCCGAAAATTTTACTAAAACAGATTTTTGGGTAAATACTAGGGCTGTTAACGATTAATTTTAATTTAATTGTTAACTTTTGAAAAATTAACGAGTAATTAATCGTTAATTTCGATTAAAGCCAAAAATTTTAATTTATGATGTCGTAAGTAACACTTATTTAACGTTCTGATAAAAATCTAAATAACACTGGAATGTCTTCTTTATATATCAACTTTTCACCAACTACGCAAAAGTGTGTTGACATTAATTGGTTCAAGTGATGAGTGGGTCTAATTGACAATATAACCAGCAGAACTGAACAATCATTGACATGGAACTGATGTAACTGATGTAACTAGTATGCTCAAAACGGTCCTGGCAAGGAATGACATTATCAGATATTGGTGTTCATTAACTTTTCACCATTGTGATTGTACTGGATTAATGGATTCAAGAACGTTCATCTCCATTTTGTAACGCAGTAATTCATCAGAAGAGCTGTCGTCGTTTCTGTCTCTAAGTCAAACGCCATTAATACCATTAGCTTCATACGCTTTTCATTTGGTTTGATAAGTAGGCAAACTTTATCATCATTTTGAATATTCCCGTCAGTCAATATTTTAAAACCAAAATGTACATGTCATCTTCAGGAAATTCATTATTTATCAGGCGCTATTTTTAAAAATTGTTTATATATACTTTTTTTTTCTTCCAATTATTTGTAAGGGATGTGTCAATTAATCGTTAAAAATAATTTAATCTTTAAACATGTTTAATTATTACTCGAGAAATTAATAATTAATTTCTGTAGCCCTAGAAATAATAATTATGAGCCTACTAATTTAGTAAATTTTCCAAATCATCGAACAAGGGGCCGTCCATAAATGACGTCACGCACCAAGGCTGAGGGGGGTCTCACTTTTGTGACGATGCGTGACGTGGGGGAGGGAGGGGGGTTGGAGAAATGTGACGTCACATCGAAAGGGTAACTTTAAATAACACTTCCACTGAAATATTTGCTCACTTAAAATTTACTTAATGATTTTTTTTTCAATTCAGTGCTTCTCAAAGTGCCGGTCGATAGGCCATCAGGCGCCGGTTGGCGTAAGTTATCAAGACATGAAAATTAAATATAATTATAATTCTGAAGTTTAAGAACCCACAAGAGAACATACGAAATTGTTACCCTGCGTCCTTTGATGTTGTCATCAAAGCGTTTGTGA
>MUZC01001427.1:24923-34962 GCA_002072015.1 Radix auricularia
CATGCTTATTTTCAAATAGAAAATTCAGTTATATTTTTTTAGGGGGGGGGGGTCAAAGTTTTGTGGCGTACTTTTGGAGGGGGGGTTTACGATTTTGTGACGACGCGTGACGTAGGGGGGGGGAGGGGGTAAAAAATCGGCCAAAATCGCGTGACGTCATTTATGGACGGCCCCCAAAACAAACAGAAGAAACAATATAAACAGATATGTTTTCAAAATAGTGACGTATATTTATTTCAATAGTATATTTTTTTTTAATCTAATAAAGAAATTTAGTTTATGCGAATTTGTATAGAGCCCTGAGCCTTATTTAAATTCCTTTCTACGTGAAGCGAAACGATTAACTGTTGATTCAAAGTCAAAGTTCTCATGTTCATTTGAAATTATTGCCAATCCAGACAGACGTTCGTTTTTCTATTTTGAGCGCAAATAATTTTGAAGATTTTCAATCATTGTTACCAAGAAGATTCAAGTAAATTTGTATAGAGTATTGACAAATTAGGGAGTCCTGATGCCATTTATTTTTCAAACAAGAATGGTAGAAAGTCTTTAAGTTGTAGCTCACTAGTTGTAAATAGTGATGGACGTTGTAATGGACGTTGTGATGGATGTTTAGATGGACGTTTTGATGGACATTGTGATGGACGTTGTGATGCATACAAATCTTTGAAAATATACTATTCATCGAATGCTTCTTCAGGGTTAAAATGTTTGTAAATTTTGCATCAACTTCAAAGAGAATCTTTATTTTCTTCCAACATTTTTGATGGATCAATACAATAGAAATAAATAGCTGTGCCCATAAAGTCATTAAATCGATCATCTATTTATTTTAGTAGTGTATCCAAGATAGTGAAGTATGTTTCAGATTTAAAACTAGTAGTTGGATCATCAGCCCTTTCATCTCTACTAAGTTCACCTGCCATACTTTTATTTTTTGCTAATTTGATTTTCTTTAAATTTTGTTTTTAACATCTAGTTTGGAACAGTTTTCGTTTATAGATGATTAGACATCTACTTTCAGAATTTTAAAAAGCTTGATTTTCTTTTCAACAAACTTATTTCTTCCAACATCGATCAATCGTTTTGCAATTGCAATGTCAATACTCTTGCGCTACAAGTGGTTTGATAACATGAAAATATCAACCAGCTTTTGTACAAATAGCATCAGAAAAAACAAAAGAGTATTTGTTATTAAAACAGATAGTCCCACAGCTTCTGCTCTGACTTCCGACACTTCCTCTATGTTATGTTGATTTTCCTGAATTTATATCTTCTAGGGTGGCTAGAATAGCAGAGAATGATTCAACAACTGCATCGACTGCATCCTTATGGCTTGACCATCTTGTATCAGAAAGTCATTTCTGAGTTTTTACTGTTAATTCATATTAACATTTATGATCTTTTTTAAGAGTATGTAGACTAGACGGAAAGAATGCATACAACCTCAGCTGAGCAAAAAAAACAACTCTACATTACTGTGTACAGAAATTGCTTCGATAGTGACCAAATTCAAAACATGGGGACAACATTGGGTGAAAGTTTTAAGTTCACTATTAATCCCAGACATCACAGATGGGCCATCGTATGCCTTTCCTCCACAGATTGTGATGTCAATGTTTCGCTTTTGTAATGTGTAGTTCAGTTAAAATCTTCTAAGCAAATGCAGGTTTGCAGCATTTCTGTTTACCAAAGTATACAAGCCTATAAATCTTTCCTCAACATTTCTTAATTTTAAAACTGAACGTAAAGTGACATCTGATGAATTTTAGATATATTAATGGTTGAATCAATAATTAAAGAAAAGAAATGTGAAGACTTAACTTTATTATCAATTGCTGCTGATAATTCAGGTGCAAATTATTGAATTAAATGAATTTGCACATCATTACTTAAATAAATTTCATTTTTCTTTTTAAACTTTAGATGACTGTTTAAAGTGGAATCATAGTTGGCTAATAAACTTAACATTTAACGATAATTTCCAGTATTTCTACAACTACCATCAATAAAGCAAGATTGTTCTCTATGTCCTCTATTTTGCTAAAACAATGTCACGCCTAACATTCGTTTCAATGCTTCTCTATTCTTTTCCACTTAGCGACGCTCCTGACTGACCAAACCAGATATTGCAGTTTTGAAATACGATATTTAGCAAGCCAATATTGTCGTATTGCAGTTTAGTGATTGATTAAAAGTTTCGTGTTTAACAATCTTTTTTTCTGCTCTAGCTACACCTTTTTAGTGTTCATTAAGGGCGCCTTAAGGGGGGCGCCATTTTAGACCGAACAGGTGCGCGGGGGGGGGCGACCCGCCCCCTGCCCTATAGCTAAATCCGCCACTGTTTACGCCCCTGGAAACAAAAATCAAATTTTTACTGAGTTCTCCTCTAAATGAGAATACGTTACTCATCAAATATGTCTAGATTCGCCTTTATGCTATATGGCGACATCGCAGCAAACGTGTATATACGGTTATGCCCCAAAAACGTGTTCGTGACCAATTTCTTTTCCTATGCCGTTCGGTATCGGCCAACAAAATGGCCAGGAAGATTGAGTATTGTGGTGATATACTGCGGGTCTTGCAGAAAAACCGCGGTATAATGTTCAACAAAGAACGCGGTTAGGTTGCCACCGATCGTCGCGTGACGTGATCTGCTTGCCTGCCATTGGCAGGAAACGCGAATGGATACAAGATGGCGGCGGTATACATGCCCATATAATCTCGTGGTAAGGATTTGTCAGGGCGAAGTCATTGCACGGGAAAATTCGGTTGAAATCGTGGCAATTTGCTGTAATTTACGATGTCACTAGATCTCTTTCATGTGTATGGACATCCTATTGTGTCTGTGGCTAGCTGCTGGAGAAATGGCTAATGTTCCCTGGGGGAAAACTGAGGAACAGGCACCGTATAGCGAAGGGACATGGGTATTGAGAGCTTTCACCCCTACACACAAAGCAGACTTCTTTTTGCGGCGTGTTCTGGCCAGAATTTGGGCGGATTTTAACTTAGGATTCTGAGAACATGGTCCCTTTATCATTTCGAAAGTTCTAGAACAGATAGTTATTTTGATAAGACATTCGCAGAAGCTGGGGGATGTACTTTAAAAGTGACGTCATTTCTAGAGAAAGAAGAGAGAGGGAGGGAGAAAGAAAGAAAGAAGAGAGAAAGAGAGAGAACGAAAGATGAGAGAGGAGACGTATAGCTAGAGCTCTGTGATTTATTAATAGTAGGTTCGTGCATTATAAGTTTTATTAATGGATGCATGGTACGAGATATGACAGAGAGAGATTGGGAGAGACACAAAGAGGACGGAGTCGGAGTAGTGAGGCGACAGCAAGAGAGAGAGCGAGCGAGAGAGAGAGACAGACAGACAGAGAGAGAGAGAGAGAGAGAGAGAGCAAAAGGAATATCAATCAAGAATTTTAAAGAAGAATATTTTCAAAGACTTTATCTCTTACTCTCCATCCAAGTTGTTAACAGCTAGTTTTTTTTTTACCCATCTTTGTGGACACACAAGACTTTTTCGCTTGGTATATCGTTCGTCAAATTATCCGGTCCTTTATGTCGTCTGATCATTTGCTGCACATTTCCAATGTCCTCAGAGTCAAGTCAACATCTACGTGGCTGATCACAAAGTCTTCTTAAAGAAAATTTACAGGTTGACAACTAAACATGGGGTCTAAAAAAGAGGTTTTCACTCCAAAAATTATATTTAGCTATTTTAGTGATAAAAAATTTAAAGAGTTTAAAAAAAAAATTAAATTTGATTGTTATACGTTATTATGGGTTGTAGGGCGCGCGCCTACAGCACCCACTTTTTTCAAAAGCCTAAGGAGCTTCCCTTTGTCCTTGTTTGATAAAATGTACACATATTTTTATTTTACGATTATTAATCCTCAAATGCGTTTTTTACATAGTTAACCTTTTCCGAAATTGAAATATAAGCTAAATTAATGAGGTCATATTAAAAAAATTTACGGCGAGAAACACCATACGCTTCTCTAGCTGCTATGGACTATTTTGTATTATGTTAAAATATACGCTAGAACAATAACGTCACATGTGAGTTCTACACAAAATGAGTAGTTAAAAGAAATACATGTATTATGTTTTAGAAGAAACATAAAGGCCACTGATGTAAAACTTCACAAAGCATTTGGCTGGTTATTATTTGATGTTTAGAAATCGATAGCTCACCGGGACTTCATAGAATATACTCCAATACTCGCACAAACCAATTCAACGATTTCTTATTTTTGTGACTACTTCTGTACGAAGCTTTTAGAAACTAAGGATTATCTTATCTTGTTAGTATTAGAGTTTTAAATGATGATAAGGTGTTGGCTTTCCTGGTTTCTTCAGGAAACCCATTCAATGACCGAATACCGGACAGGAAGAAAGAAAAACTTGTATGTGTTATTATCATGAACAATTAACGATCCATAACAGTCAAGACATTTAGACGTGGCTCTAACGTGTATTGAAAGTGATAGGGCGAAAGATATTGATTTTTCAAGATTAAGATTTTTAGCGTTGAATATCAGAAAGGAGAGTTTTACAAGGAGATTCTTATAACAAAAATACAAACTACACAAACTAATGGTCCAAAAAAAAAATAATTTAAAAAATCACGAAATACAAAAACAGATCCAATAAATGTGAGCTTTATTTATAAACTAAAACTACAGCAGAAGTTTCATCAGTACAATATCATGAAATACGTACTTACATAAGTCTTAAAAGTTATTATATTACAAAATATTTATGTAAAATGAAAAGAAAGGAAAAACGAAAACAAACCAGGACACAGGATATAGGGAAAAGGAGGACGTTTAAATATCTAAAGTTACATTGAGAACCACAACGGGAAAACGATTCTGCAGGTAGGTAAAATTCCATATGAGGCCAACGCTATGGCGGATTAACGGGGGGGGGGGGCTGAGCGAGTAAAGCCAGGGGCCCCCGACGGTTTGGGGGCCCTCAAACTTTTTATATTTTATAATAAAAGTGTACAAATGTTTGCACGAACCCTTGAAAATATAATAAATTAAATACATTTATAAATATTATCTATCTGGATTCAGTCTTAATAATCGATAAAACTTGATTTAATTAGCTCTCTTAGAGAACATAGTATAAAATATAGTTTATATTTTTAAAATTTCTTATTGTAGACGAGCTCCGCTGGCCGTGTGGAGAGAGCGCAGACGCGTCATGCAACCTGTGTCGGGTTCGATTCCCAGCAGTGGATAATTAAATTTTTCTTTTCACACTCAATTGTAAGATACCCCAAACACTTCAAACAGTTATTTCTGCGTGTTCGTTTTTTTTTTTCATTATTAATATTTAGTTACAATCATATATTAGCTGTTAACAATCATTTTATTTTAAGGGACGCTGGCTGGATAGGGCCCCCGTTTGATTGCAGCCCGGGGCCCCGTGCAGTCTTAAACCGCCCCTGGGCCAACGTACCAAATCGTTTTATAAGTCTATTTTCCATGTGGATCCTATCATGGGTATTGCTTGCATATAAAATACCAGTAACTGCAATATCCGAAATGCCTTAGTGTTAGTTTATAAATAAAGCTCAAATGTATTGTTTTCTTGCACAATTAGTTTGTGTATTTTGTATTTAATGTAAAAGCTTTAACGCAGTCTAACTAACAAATGTCCGAAGCTTAATGTTGTTAATATTGTCTCCCTCTGAACTTCAACTAATGTGATTGATTCTATAGTTATTGTTAAACTGTAGATTATATTAATTCGTATTTGAACAAGGATACAAATTCGAGAAAATGGAAATAATAGAGGTTGGGTGGGGGGGTACACCATGAGTTTACCGCGCCAGGTGACATCAACATTGAATTAATAGACGTTTTCTTAAACATATTACTTTCACAACTGAACTATAATAACTAGTTGTGTTTGTGGGTGTGTGAAGGGGTGGGAAGCAATTTTTAATATTTTTGGGCATTATGCTTGAAAGGAAAATTGATCCTTTGCAGACCATGGAGGTCTATGGGTTCAAGTGAAATAGCGTTTACAAGTTTCATTGACCACTAACGAGCAGGGGATTAGCACAATGCCCCGGAGGCCTTGCCACATAATGCTTGGGACATTTGTTATAATATCAAATGGATTTCTTGTTCTCCATTTTCCACTTCTTTATTCGTACGCCTTCTACACATTATCTGTCTTTTATCATGAACAATATTCAAATGTCGACATGTAACATAGCCACTACTTAACATCTTCTACTTTCAAAGAGTCAAACCTGATTATATAATTATCATAGTTGACACTAGAAGTAAAATGTGTATTTAAGTTAATTTTATTATTATAAGAATATTGATGAAGTCTAATTTTTGAGGGCACCAATTAAATCAGTTCCAACTAAATTTACCGTTCATGATATAAAATATATAAATCCACATTTTTATCAGTTTCCATTTTTACTCCCTACAACCCAAAAGTTCGCCCATTGCTAGCTTTAAGAAAAAAGGCCGTGCTGGCTTCCTGGTACCCTACGCATGCTCAACCAATAGTCGCCGTCTGGCGTCACGCGCTTGGCACGAGCCGCGGGTGGGTGTGCATTTATTACGCGTGAATTCCTTCAAAAGACAAAATCCTCTGCGAGTTAGGGCCTTTACCACACCGAGATTTCGAAACTTATCAGAGGGCCAGAAGCTGATCTCAGGGCTAACAACGTAGTTAAAGTCCAAAATAAACGATTTCTCGTAAACATAACCATTCAAGTCATCTTAGCAAGACTTAGATCAGAGAATTGTAATTTTGCTTTCCAAAATTTAATAGAGAGTTACAGTGAAACTTTTGAGAAATCTTCTGAACAACTTTGTGCTAAACATAAATCGTAAGTAAATATATTTGTTTGCCAGTTTTCTCGTCTGGTTTTAATAACTTAAGTCCTTCTTTGCTTTGATCTCAGATATTGTTTGTGTAAGAGAAAAGAAATATTAAGTAAAAATCTATTAATTAAAAGAACAGTTTTTAAGGTTAAGTTGAAATATTTCTTAAATCCACTGCTTTTATTTGAAGGTATTAAATCTTTTTTTTTCCAGGGTGTTTTAATATATAAAGAGAATGACATATTCATTAGACATTGTCTATATAATTTCGTATCAGTAGCACACAAAAATGGTCATGACTTTATTTGAGACATGGAGTCTACGTTTCATTGTTGTTCTTTTTAATCAACTTTGATAAAATGTGTCTTTTAAGCAATAATTCCTAACAGCGGTGCACTTCTGTGTCCGCCGTGAGGTGTTAAATATTATACACAAACATAATGAACAAATAGAATTTGCGATTAAAATATGCTAGATTTAATAGAACATGACATATTTTCGTTCCTGTGATAAATGTTGTTTTTTATGTGAATTTGGGTTTAAATTTCTCTAATTCCTGAATTATGTGTTATGGCTGTCTAGAAAAGTCGCCAGCAAGAAATGAAACGGAATGATTTATGTCTTTTGTTATATCGTCAACGTTTCTTCCATCCGTCGATTCAGTTCTTAATCTTTCTTACAGCTTATTTACTGGGATTAAACATAGAGACGTTTAAACAAATATTAGCTCCAAGCTAAGCTCACCCACGGTATAATGGCAGCCATGTTATTGTTCCAACAGTACATACCTTGCGTTGACTTATTAGTAACGGATTTCAAGAAATGAGTCTAATGACGTCAAAGACTTCTATCCATCCTCATCAGAAAAAAAAACAACACATATATTTAACATCGTACCTCTTATACTTTACTATTAAAGAAAGGAAGGAGAGCTTTAACTTTTAAATATCTACATGGGGAGATCATACATTACTGTCCAAATGAAATTCTACTTTTAATATAAATAACATCTTGTTTTCAAATTTAGCCCCGATTGAGTTTTTGCTATTATTTTTTTATTAAGAAGAAAATAATAAAAAGTTTAATTCTTCCAATATATCTTTGTTCGTTTTTTTCGTTCTAAAATCTTCCTATAAACAAACGATTGTTGGTGGGTTATGTTTCTATATCAAGAACATTTCTGGTCACGGCCCCAATTCTCTACTATTATTTCTAGATTGAATTTCTCTTCTAATTTGGAAAAAAAAAGATAAATAACAAAATTGTTCTCAAAGAATAGTATATAAAACACTCAGAAAAAGCTGAAGTTACATGGGGACAGGAGACAGTCTCTACAAATAAACAATGTTGCTTTATGCACAAACAAACTTTTCTGCCTTTCCAAGTGCAGCCCTTATGAGACAATGTAAGCAATTTAATGATAATGTTGCTTTTCGCAAAAAGTCTCATGCAACAGGCTTATCTAGAAAGTTACTTATTTAGTTTCACGCCTCCGTTGGAAACATTCAAATGTTAGTCAGGGTGTTCGGGCGTTAACCTTCGAGATGTATAGAATCTTGTGCTGGTACTGATTTCAACAATGTGTTCCATTAATCGGAAAAAATAATCGATTAATCGCGACAGGAGCGCCAGTACGGTTTAGCAAAGGTGAAGGTACACCCTAGGTACCCCCCCCCCCCGCCATGTGGCAGTCTGTAAAAATCGAGACTCGTCTACGAGCACTGTTGACGCCGCGGCTGTAGCAAGTCGAAGTAGGAAAAATTCCACCCTTACTTGTGAGGTTACTTTTAGTTAGAGGCATTTTTGATCATGTCCTGGATGCCCAAGTGGCCGCTCCAAAAGTGACATACATCTCCGGGTTGGGGATCCCTCAACTGTTAAGTTCTCTTGGGGGAGGGGACAGGGTGGCTGGGGAGCCTTACCGGAAAGACCCATTAAGAGCACTAATCTCTTTCTTTCACATGTAGGTTCATTAAATGATTTAACGACATGAAATACCCCCAAGGCAAAAGCAATATCTATGCTTAAAATTATTTATAATCCACAACTTAAGAGGCCCATTTCCAACACTTTTTAAATGGAATAAACTCCCGGCCATCCCGGATACTTAATACAATAATTTAATATAATTACCTCACGGAACTATGCGCGGCGACGTGTCAGACATGGGATATTTTCTAAACATAAACAAGATCCTCCTCTCTTTTATTTTTGTATGGGCTCAAAGAATCGGTTTAGCTGAATTCATTCGCATCAGACGTGAGCATTGGATCAATCAATCAATCAATCAATCAATCAATCAATCAATCAATCAATCCATCAATCGCATGTCAATAAAAATCAAGTTTAAGATGTGCTTTTTATTTTATTTCATGATACGACTAATGATAATTATTCCTTGTGATGAAGATGAACATGTATCTTAAATGAATTAGACTTTTAGAAAATTGATTTTGTAACAGATCCAGTCAAGAAACTTTAATGCCGTTAAAGGAAAAGTGTATTATTTGAAAGTATTAGAAAGACATTAAATTTTCCTGCTCTGTTGTAAAAATTTTCAAACTTTAAAAAAAATCTCTTTAGTTACACTTGTTTTTTATAGTTATAGGGCGTTATATTGCTATTCATTGAAGTGTATGTACATTTATTCTCTGCCATGTTTTTTTTTAAAAGTTAATTTAGTTTAAAATCAGTTATTACGAGGCGTATCTGAAAGACTTAAAACAATATGTGGGTATTACGGGGTTATTTCGATTAGCATTTTCCATGCCTACACTTAACACTAAGGGGCCGTCCATAAATGACGTCACGCGATTTTAACCGATTTTTTACCCCCTCCCCCCTACGTCACGCGTCGTCACAAAATCGTCGACCCCCCCTCAAAAAGTACGTCACAAAACTTTGACCCCCCCCCCTAAAAAAAAATTCTATTTGAAAATAAGAATGTTTCAAATCACTTTTTTGTCATTTAAGTATTTATTTAATGTATGTCTAAATTTTATTATCGTAACATGAGTGAAGCTATGTAAAAGATATTAAATAAATTAAATAAATTGTAAGCCAGTGATTCTCAAACTTTTTCGTATCAGACGACCGGCAAGAATTTTTCCATTTTACCAGGTACCATTGCATTCTTTTCCCGTTTTGACATGATTTTCTCTGTACTTATT
>MUZC01001427.1:36935-63367 GCA_002072015.1 Radix auricularia
TCGTCACAAAAGTGTGATCCCCCTCCCCCCCTAGGTGCGTGACGTCATTTATGGACGGCCCCTAAACAAAAAATAGTGCATATCTATTAGCAACATGCGAACTGGTCTGCTGTTTTCTAAAGCTTGGTAAGGCCAATTCTAATAATTGACGTCAAGGTGAAGGTCTCCCTCCTACTGACAGCATCCACAATCTAAAATTGACGTCCGCCTAATCGTTTTGAAACACGACACTTTTTTACGTCCTGACAGAGAGAGAGAGGATAAAAGACTTTTTTTTTAAAACTGGGTTTCGTCATAGTCTTCTTCTAGAATGGTTAATAGTTAATATATTTATTTAAATATATTTACTTTAAATTAGAATAAATAGAAAGCTATAGAAATTCAGAAAGACAGCTAGTAGATTTTTTTCCCCACGGGAAAAATTGCGTTTATACATTTGTAATGTCTGTCAAACTTGCAGATAAAGGTTCGGATCTTTCGCAAATATGCCAAGGAGGTCACAATCATGTGCAACGGCCAAATAAAAATCCGAAAAGGTTTACTTGATTTCCTGGAACATAAAAAAATAAATTAAAAATAATTTTGAAAAGTATCAGTATTTTTCAATTTTTCATCCACCATAACATCTACCGGGTTGAAAGAAACACCTAACTATAGCTAATATTATTTAGAACAATGTTGAAGACGGAATTTTTGAAAAATGTGTTTTCGTTCGACTCCCGTAATTTTAGCAACAATTTTTGAAAACAATTAGACTAGATCTAGATCTAGACTATAGATTCTAATTGTTATGTTTAGTTTCAAAATTATTGAATTTAAATCATTTTGAATTCAATCTAGAATGCTGTTTAATGGGTTTTCCCGCTTTGTGAAAGCCTATGTTAGATTGTTGCGTGGTGTGCATTCTTGGTGTGATGTAGCGAGAGGGGGATATGACGTCATATTGTGTTTATTTTCAGAATTACTTATTTGAATCGACTTTTGAATGATTTCCCCGTGAATAAAAAATCGGAAATTCTTATTTTTTTAATATTTTTTTTGGAAATTGTATTTAAATAGTCATTCGAGTTTTTATTACTTGTTTGTAGATAATTGTCAGTCTTACCATACACATCTAGATCTTTTATTCAAATGCAGCTATTTGTCAGTCTTACCATACATATTGACTCTAGATCTTTCATTCAAATGCAGCTGAAAATTGTAACCACGATAAGATTTTTTGAGATAATTTCATAACCTGAAGTTTTATACTATTTTAGTGTTGTATTTTCTCTGATCTTTTACAACTGTCAGTGTTTCAATAACTGTATTTACTTTAGTTACTGTCTCACACGCAATCATTACAGCTGAAGCACAGCGTACGGGAGAGGCAATCTTAACGTAATGCGCGGGTGTGTTTTTATTTTCTTTTTTAAAACTTTGTTGACGTGCATGTCGCTATGGAAGGTAAACACGTTTCATTGATGTGAGCGATACTGTCCTACATATTATTTTAATTTTTTTTAAAAAATATATTTCTCCATTTATGATTAAATGACTTTGTTCTTTAATGCTAAGCGTTGTTCTTTAAAAGTCTTAAATTTGAGGGCTGATTGTGATATTAAAGACCGAGTTCCGTACATCAGTAATGTTTCGAGAAGATACCGGAATAGCTTAACTCAATTTTGGGAACTGTTTTTCACTTAGTACATTCTTGCTTTCATGAGATCAAATTTTATACCAGTTTACGGTGGCGCTAAAAAATTGGAAGAGGCCCTAAAAAACCGGAAATTTCTATATTCTCTTATAAGAAGTAGAGATATTTTAGGGTTTTATTTATGTAATATACGGTAAGATAATATTTCACCACATCTGAAACGAATTAATAACTATAATAAGCGCGTGCCCACTGCAGCCGCATAGGTTGGAATGGCCCAAGACCGGCCCTGATACGGAGGTTGTCTAAATGGAGGCATCGGTTTTATTAAAGCTCTCTACAATATTCAAGTGTATGACATTTAATTAAGAATACAACCAACCTATGATATTATGCCCTTAAAATGCAATTCTAGGGCATAATTCTGTAAAAATGTATACCTTCCTTTACTGTAAGCCCTTGAGACTATACTCTATGCTATAAGGCTGGACATGACATCAACTAATGAAGTATTTCTAAACATACGTAATCGTACACGGTAAATCATATGTTATCCTAAAACCTTACTAGATACTTGGTTTTTGAACGCTTAGTAATTTATCAATTCGTTTCGTTGTGTTTTTTCTTTTTCCAACTTCAACAAAATGCTCATTCCGTTGTTTGAATAATTGAGTCCAAATACAGATGATCATCTTGAACAGTGCTGTCACGTGGTGAAACTAATCTATTTTAAAGTAAAATTTTATATAAGCAATGATATCAAGGGATATTCTTTAAGTAATCGGATACACGGTAAGTTAATAAAATAAAATAAAATTGTTCAAATCATATCCACGATGTCTTTGTTGGTGGTTTTGTTTCCAACCGTCAACGGTAGAAATTTTTTACCCTTAAAAATATTTGTATTAATCATATCAATGGTTCGACATTAAAAATCATACTTAACAAAAGTTCTCTTATTACATTGAATAACTCAAAAATCCTCGACTGAGTAAAATCACCAATGGAGGGAAATAACTCCGGTGATAATCTATCCCCTAGGAGCCATTTCCTCAATTATGCTCCTTGCGGTGATCAATAAATCCGGAGGATTTTAACGTGCGACGATTGGTTGAATAATTCTCCCATGTTGACGTGGTTCACGCCTGCCATCTGATATTCCGGTTACACATTGCTCGAAGTGACATCGAGTTATGGCTCTTCCAATGATGTTCAAACGTGTCGTTAACACCTTTCATTGGTCCGAAACTTTTCATCATTATCAGCCGGGGTCGGACTATTAGCGGGATGGGAGCGTGTATCGTTTTTGGAGGGTGGGGGTGGGGGGGATCTCATATAAAAATAAGTTTTATATTAATTCAGCCAACTTCCCTGATGATAAGGTTAAATCAATATCGATCGATCCGAACAGAGGTGATTCGATCACTTAAGTTCCATAGTTCAGTAGACGGATGTTACAACGACATTTTCTCTCCCGACATCACTTGAAACCTTGAGTGTCATCTGGTCAATAGATTCTGATGTGTCATCTGGTCAATAGATTCTGATGTGTCATCTGGTCAATAGAGTCTGATGTGTCATCTGGTCAATAGATTCTGACGTGTCATCTGGTCAATAGATTCTAATTTGTCATCTGGTCAATAGATTCTGATGTGTCATCTGGTCAATAGATTATGATGTGTCATCTGGTCAATAGATTCTGATGTGTCATCTGGTCAATAGATTCTGATGTGTCATCTGGCCACTAGAAATCTCAACAGTTCGAATGTTTGGGTAGACCACACAAAAACCACACTCCCTACATTAATAGAAATCTAAAGTGTCATCTGGTCACTATAAATCTGAAGTGTCATCTGGTCACTATAAATCTGAAGTGTCATCTGTTCACTATTAATCTGAAGTGTAATCTGGTCACCAGAAATTATTTTTTTCTGGTTACTAGAAATCTGAAGTCTTATTTTGTTACTAGAAATCTGATGTGTGATCCAGTCATATGGTCAATAGAAATTAAAAGTATTTTCTGATCACAAGAAGTCTAAAAAGTGTTCTTGATCCTCCAAGTCTGAAATGAGTCCAGAAGTGTGCTTGCTATGTTAAGAGAAGGCACCGAACTCTGAGCAAACTCACATTGAAACAATCAGATTATAATAATCTGTGATTTAGATCACATGTCATTTCATTCTACGTTAGGTTTTTTATATACGGCCAACTCTCTTAAAATCAAATGAAAATTAGTTTAGTCTGCCATTGTCAATTTCACATTTTTAAGGAGGTTGTGTCAAATTTGTGCACGGCAAATTTATTCCAAACTGTGCACATTCACTTGTCAAACATTAACCTTGCTAATTTGCACTCAATTCATCAGAATTATCTGTAAAAAATACTGTTAATGCTAATCCGTTTGATTACACAATAACATGCCTTTAAATTTAATTTCTTTTTTGTCCCCTGAATCCTTTAGATGAAGATCGGCCTTCTCTCCATCGTCATCGCCGTCATCATTAGTCTGGTCAGTATGTGTGGTGGTCACGTCGAAACGAGGGACGTCAAGGAACTTGTGGGTCAGCAACCGTTGCTGTTCGGACGGCGAGGACTAACGCCCAATATGAACAGTTTATTTTTTGGAAAGAGGTAATAGAGGGATTTGGGTTAGCGCTGCTTAAAAGGGTGGATGGAATCTGTTCCATTCAAAGGGACATAAAAATGAAATAATTTACATTTTAAAAGTTATCCCCCCCCCCCACAACACCAACAAAAATAAAAGACTGGAGACGTTTATCGTGTTTTCATTTGTATTATTTATGGCCCTTGGATTTTTCTGCGCAGACGATGTGAATTAATTATTCAATAATAAAAATCAAGACAGCAAATCAATAGCAATAACAGAATTATTTTAAAAATTTTATGCAACACACGTAATTCAAAAGTTTTTTGTGTTATTTTTTTAACAATATATCTTGATGTTATTTAATACCATACCGAATATTAGCTGGTGTGTTCCAGTCCAACATTTCGAGGAAATTTACCAAAACTTGGACAAAATTTCTTATTTAAAAAATAAATAAATAATGCAGAAATTAGCTCAAAACCATATAAAGCAGAAAATGCCGACGAAGTAAATGATGAACAAAATAAGCTCAAAATTAAAGCTTGCATTTTCTTTTCCCTAATGCTATGTACAAAACAAGCACAAAAACAGACAAACATCTAGCTAATCATGTTTGTGAAGAAACGGGAAACAGCTTCACTTGTTGGGTACATTGCCGATAGGAGAAGACATCTGGCATGGTCACCGAAAATAACAAGATTTGAGGTGACGGGTAAAACCATCCTCTAAGGCTCTAAGGAATGCTAATAGCTCCCCATAATGTTACGTGCTTCGGTATTCATGTCACACGTATGGTCCCATTTTAGATCACATGCTTTTATCTGTTCCCCGGGCATCTCGGAATTAATTTCACCCCCTTTCAACGTGCGTTACTCTGGCTAATCAGGCGTCGCGCTATGTGTGACTCTCCCACTTTGTTCGCGTATCCCTTACCTTGGTCATACGATTTCATCATCGCCCCAGCACACCATCTAGTAAATAGGACGCATCTCTAAGGTTCGTAAAGCTCAATTTGAATTAAATTCTTAAACATACAAGTGTTTGTACACTACACAAAATCATATTTTTAAAGTTATTTAAACGTGTGAATGTTACATCTTGTAACGTGATCACATTCACAAGACTTTTGAAAAAAAAAATAGAGAGCTGATATATACACAATATACACAAAGGAAAAGTGTGATTTAATTAAAGCAATACATTAAAGCTTTATTAATGGGCTAATACCGTGGCAAACGTTTCGGCAAATGCCTCTATCAGTACAAGTAAGTTAACAGACGCATGTCTGACCAGCCTTTTCGAGCTTTGAACAGCAACTCCTCCTGATCATACCTGATAGAGGGTTCGGGTCTCTTGGGAATATGTTAAGGAGGCCCCAGGGATGTGCACGGGCCAAAAAAAAAAAGTTACCGAAAGGTTTACTAGATTTCCTGGAAAATATATTTTTTTAAAAACCGAAAAATGTAAGTATTTTGTCAATTTCTCGGCAAACATAGTCTATCATCTATAGCAGTGCTTCTCAAACTTTTTGGCATGGTGCACTGGCAGGGGTTCTTCAATCGCACCAGGGACCGGTGCACTATTTCCCGGTGCAGACGTGGGCCCCTATATGGCTTACAGCCCCAAAACATTACGCATGAATTTATTCTAATACAATATTTTTTAAAAAACTCTTCTTCACTATTTCTTGACAATAACAGTTGTCAATAATTACATTCAATAATTATTATTGAATGTAATTTTTTAATCAATCATAACAATATATATATATATGGAGAAGTAAATATATGTCAACTGACTATGGGAATAACTAAGTAAATTCTAATAAATTGTTATAGTTTCCACGGTCAAATTATTAATTTATGAAACATTAGAAATTGCAAAATAGCATATATATATATATATATAAGGTTTTCTTTTGGGGGTGGGGGTTCAGAATTGAAGTGATAACCGACATAAACGAAAATCATTGGATTTCATTGTCATTGTATCCCTAATTATAGGGATCGAAGTGAAGTGGCTTGCCACTTTCAAAGTTCCAAATATGAATTAAATATAACGGTGTATTAAAATTAATTTAAGATAAATATACATTAAACTTAATAGAATAATTTAATAGTTTTAGAAAATATTAACTATATGCAATATTTAAAATGATATTTTATTAAGTTATTATTTATTTATTTATATTTTTGTAAACGATCGTTTTGGGCATTAAGAAATTTTTGTTTAGGAACACATGTTACTAATAATATGACTCAGAGATTTGAAACTTAAATTTTAAAAGAGTTTAAAAGAAACTCACAATTAAAATCTTGTCACCCAAATTTTCTTAAGAACAGCGCAATCGATAAAATATATTTGTTCCGGTGCTTTATGGTGCATGCAGCGATTACGCTGAAATAATTTGTAATGAACACGGAGAGTTTGCCTATAAAGATTTATTTTAGGACAGATTGTTCTTAAACACTGACAAAATGTAGGGACTATTTGTAAACCAATAAAGTGAAGCGAGTGTTGAGACCAATCGATAGAACATAGCTGTAGTAAACACCGTGAGGTATTCAGATACCAGCATCATCCACACTTACAAAACCAAATTGAATTAACGAAGATTTACACTTTCAGGTGATGCGAGAATGAATTCGTTTTGGTTTTATTTATGTTTCCATCATCTAATTGTGAAGAAGAAATAGAATTTGTTTGATGATCAGCACTAATGTTTCTTCTCTTATTAAACTCATCAATTGGCCCTCTCTTTTCATATATAAATTGGGGTTTGTCTTATCTTATCCTCCCTTTTAAATGTGCTCCTTCTATACAGTAGATTATTGCGTTCTACGCTTATCTATGGTTTGTGACTAGTCCTGCATTCTTATTAGACTTTTAAATGTTGATAAAGTTGTAGGTTTTCTTGGTTCCTTCAGGCAACCCAATCAGCGACCGAAAGAACTAAAAATTGTATGTGTTTGTTCTTTTATACGGAATATGAAAGATGTTATCCTTATGTCTATCTTAGGGTTGTATTGAGTTATCTGTGTTTTGTATTTCTAAATTAGAATTAATCGCTTTATGTATAATTACTAATTTACTCTTGGTTCTTCTGTCCTCTAGTGTTTTAAGGATTAATGATTTAACTAGCGTTGGTATTTTTGTTAGTTTTGAATATTCTCCAGCAATGAATCTCGCAGCTCTTTTTTGGATTTGTTTTAGCTATTCAATTTAATTTGTGTGTGTGTGTGTGTGTGTGTGTGTGTGTGTGGATGGGTCCCATACAGAAGATGCATATTCTAGTTTAAGTCTCACCAGGATGAGGTATCATTTTAGTTTTATATCTTTATTACATTTTTAAACGTTTCTTTTTATAGAGCCTAAGGGTTTTTTATATATTTTTTTAATAACTTCATTGACATGGGGGTTCCAAGATAGTTTCTCATTTATTATGACTCCTAAGTATTTTGCATCTTTAGTTTGAGTTAGTTCTTTTCCATGAATGAAGTATTTTGAATTCATTTGTTTCTTTTCCTTTGTTACTCTTAGCAGTTGGCATTTTTCTGGGTGGAAGGATATAGTCCAGTTAGTTTCCCATTTTATTAATGCATCTAAGTCTTTTAGTAAAATTTTGCTATCTTGCTCTGATTTAATTGTTCTATAGATTATACAATCATCAACAAATAACTTAACTTTTCTACATGTTGAGATGTTGTTGGGTAAATCATTTACATAAATTAAAAATAGTAAGGAACCTAACACAGTACCTTGTGAAACTTCTGACTTAACCTTTATTGTTGCAGATTTAGATCCATTAATTATTACAGTTTGCTCTCTACCCAATAGGAAGTCTTGTATCCAGTGATGTTACGGTCTTGAGATTCCAAAGTATTTAAGTTTTATTTTGTAAATTGAGGTAGTGAACTTTTTCAAATGCTTTTGAGGAGACTAGTTATATTTTGTCTATTTGATCGTTATCGTTGAAGCCTTTTTACAGGTCACCCATTAAACATATTAATTGTGTTTCACATTATCTGTTTTTTTTAAAGCCGTGATGATGTCATATAGCATTATATTTGTCTAGGTGGTTAATTATTCTACTATATGTTATGTGTTCTAGTAATTTACAGGTGCTACTTGTAAAAGATAAAGGTCTGTAATTACCAGGGTCTGATTTATCACCTTTCTAAAATAGTGGAGTTACGTTGGCTAATTTCCAATCCTGGGGTAGTTTACCCAGGTTTAGGGAGGCTTGAAAAAGAACTAAAAGAATGGGGACAGTTCATTGCTTAATTCTCTTAATAACCTTGCAGGTAATTCATCTGGACCTGTAGCTTTGTTTATTTTTAGGTTTCTAAGGAGTGAATGTATACCCATCTCTTCTACAGTTATGTTACCTATTTCTTCCATTTTATTTAAATTGATAAAAATGTTATTGTCGCCTGATGGGCCATAAAGTACGTCATGCTCCAGAGGGAAGGGTGTACGAAAGTGTGACAGTTACAGGTGGAGGGGGGTCCAGCCTTGTATGTATTTTTTTTTTGTTAAATTAAAAATATTTTTGTTCCAAAATGTGACGTTCTTTTTCAGAAATTTGTGAAATTTTGTGACAGAGGGGAGGGGGGGTATAAATTGTCAAAACTAGCTTTATGGACGGCCCCTAAAGGAATTATGTTTTCATAGTGAGCAAAGATTCATTCCTCTTGAGGCTGTTAATGTAATGGCTATATGGAGTGATTACATCAAGCAGGAGTCCAGATATGGTCTTTTTGTCTGAGAGAGCCATAAACACCACATATTTTGAAAAGTAATTCTGCTTGAGCCATTCATTATGTTTAAAACTTCAAGTAAATGTGTGCATTTTGTGCAATTTCAACACCAAAGGTAAAATATTTATGTTTCTGAAAATTCTTTTATAACAATGCTATGATGTTGCTAATCAATTAGTATTTCTTATTATTATTGCGACTTATAGTGCTGTATGGCTTTTTGGTCTGGCTGGTACGTGGAGAGGTTAAGCTTCATATAGGCGTGGAGATGGATTTTTTTTTTTTTTAATTTTAATTTTTTTTTATTTGTAGATTTATATTTGTATTTATTTTTTTAATATTTTTTTTTTATTTTTTAATTAATATGTTGATCAAAGGAGTCTGAAGAAACATTTTTTTTATTACCGAACATTTGTCTGTGAGCCAGATTCAGCCATCAAAAGAGACACTTCTGGCTCGCGAGCCATGGTTTGCCGACCCCTGGACTGTGGTTAATTTTCCTTGAGCAAGGGAAACTATGTTGAGTAACAAGTGCTATCCTCTCATTTGGCACCCGCAAATGTTTTTCATCAAGTCATCTCTCTGGTAGGCGTGCTGATAAAGAACAAAACAATCAGCGCTTGCGCAAGGGAAATTGTGTCTTCAATTTACACACAATCCCTTAGATATGCAATCTAACATATTCGATAAATTTCGTGTATAAAGATTATAACCTCAATTTCGCCATAATAACCATTAAAACAGGTATAATATAATAACAGAAGCATAGAAAGATTTTCTAATTTCTATGAGTGAAAAGGTTGTTGTATGTTTTAAAGGCAGAGACATACGGTTCTTTATGGAGGGGTACAGGGTTAATAGTTTTGTTTATTAACTATGTGCTCTCCTAAAGTTGATAAAAACATTTGTCACCTTAAAGTAGTCTAAAACATTATCCTTTTTAAAATGAAATAAAAAAAAAAAAATTATTTGAAAAACAAAGGTCAAAATAATTTCCAATAATAAAAGTATGGCTGTTAAAGGTTAAAATTAAATTTAATCGTTATCTCTTGAAATATAAACAATTAATTAATCGTTTATTTCAATTATTGCCAAAAATTTAATTTATAATGTCATAAGTACAATTTAATGTATTAAACGTTCTTGATAAAAATCTTAGTAACACTGGAATGTCTCCTTTATATATCATCTTTTAACCAACTACGCAAAACGACAAGCATGTTGACATTATTTGGTTCATGTGATCAGCGTGTCTAATTGACAATATAACCAGTCGAGCTTAGCAATCATTCACATGGAACTGAGGTAACTGGTATGCATAAAACAGTCTTGGCAAAGAATGACATCGGTTATTGAGGTTCATTAAGTTTCCACCATTGTAGAGGGTTAATGGATTCAGGAACTTTCGTCTCCAATTTGTAACGTAGTAATTCTTCAGAAGAGCTGTCGTCATTTTCTGCCTCTGAGGCAGACCCCTTTATTAGGCTAATTTTGTTTGATAAGTAGGCGATTGTTAGCACGATGGTAGGCCAACTTTATCAACAGTTTGAACATTCCCGTCAGTCAATATCTTACAACAGTTTGAACATTCCCGTCAGTCAATATCTTACAACATTTTGAACATTCCCGTCAGTCAATTTGTTACAACATTGTGAACATTCCCGTCAGTCAACATGATACAACATTTTGAACATTCCCGTCAGTCAATATCTTACAACATTTTGAACATTCCCGTCAGTCAATATGTTACAACAAAAATGTTCGTCTCAACGTCAGGAAACTTGTTCATATTTATCAGCTGCTATTTTTTTAAAAAACTTTTTGACTTCTAATAATTGGTAAGTGATTGGTCGATTAATCGTTAATTTTTTAATGATTAGTCGAGAAATTAATCATTATTTTCTTCAGCCCTAAATAAAAGTATTTAATACGCTCATTGACAAATAAGTGTTTGTTTATTCTATTAGATCCTCCGTGGATTCACTGTTGTCATTGCGGGAGGTCAAGCACGCATGCTCCATGTTGATGACGTACATTGACAACATGGAAACTTTGGTGGCAGACGAGGACTCTCAGATGTAGCAGAAGAGAAAAAATTAAATTATATTTTGGAATGATAAAATAAAATATACAACTTATTTGGCTTTTGTTGGTGTCACGTCATCTCGAAGTCGTTTCAGTAATTGTTATGTATCATCGCGAGCCAGACAGCGGATCTCTCCCACCAGTACATCAATTCAAGGGCACTTTTGATGTCGTTGAATTACGGGAGGACGCAAGTAATTATTAAAATATGTGTCCAGAATAATAATCATTAAATCTGGAATCTCTTTGATAAAATAACACATTTGATAACATTTAAATAACATTAAATAAGTATTTGTTTGTGTAGTTAACAGTGTTAGATCTGGCACCGCTTGGGTTGTAGATAACATCCAGGCTAGGGTAGTTAGTGGTGGGTAAGGGCAATGCTATAGATATCAGATATGGCTGAGTGTAGCCGGGGGCAATGCGAGAGATATTAGATTCTGCGACGGGTAATGCAAGGCATGTTTGATATGACTAAGGACAAAAGTACACATGTTAGATATGACTTAGGACGAAGTTAGACATGTTAGATATGACTTAGGACGAAGTTAGACATGTTAGATATGACTTAGGACGAAGCTAGACATGTTAGATATAACTTAGGACGAAGCTAGACATGTTAGATATAACTTAGGACGAAGCTAGACATGTTAGATATAACTTAGAACGAAGCTAGACATGTTAGATATAACTTAGGTCGAAGCTAGACATGTTAGATATGACTTAGAACGAAGCTAGACATGTTAGATATAACTTAGAACGAAGCTAGACATGTTAGATATGACTTAGGACAAGGTTGGTGATATGAGATGTAGCTAAGGATCAAGCTGATTAAATTTTTATCTTCATCAAAAGTATTTTACTGTGTTGAAACTCCTTTCAATGGCATCAAAATGATCAAGATACTTAGACAAGATAGTATGTCGCTTTTCTCTTAGCTTAAACAGTATTGATAATCTAAAAGAACAAGAAGATTATTTCAGTTTTAATGGGCGCTTTTGGTTATTATAGAATTGATGAAGTTTCATTGCAGCTAGAAGGAATCAATTTAAGGATTGCTGTAAACTGTAAATGTGAAGGGTTTTTGTTAAGGGTTTATGTGAGTTATCATTATGTCTAGAAGCTGTAAATGAGTGTGGAGAATGATGCAATGAATGGTTTATGTAAAGTGTTGCTGTGGTGGTGCCTTACAAATGTTCGCAGTGAATTGTTGTGCGAATGGGTTGTTTAAAAATTTGATTGGAATGGTTAATGTGAAAGGCTGTTATGAATAGTGGCTATAAATGTTTGATGCAAGGGTTTGCCGAGAAAAGTTTTAGTCTAAAGTGCCGGAAAGCCTCGCTCATGTGATGGGTTGCTGAAGAAGAGATTCCGAAAGTCGGTGTTCCAGTTCTTTGTCTTCGGAATGGGCTGACCTTGACCTAGCGGTAAAGAGAGCAACTCCATGACAGTACCACTTCTCCGACTGTCGACGGATGCTCCCTTTATCGTTTTGGTCTTCATCTCAAACTTGACTGACTCATCCTCTTGTTCTTCTATGTCGTCTCCAAACGCACATTCGTGCACTTGATGTATGCGTTGCGTTTTGCGGTTGGTGATGGGGTCGTTAGCGTTGTCATTGGAGTGTTAGTTGGTGTTAGTAGCTGCTTTGTCAAGTTTATGGGGATCAATGGGGTCATTTTTGGAGTCACTGGTGTGGTGGTTCTTGAGGAATTGGATCGTTTCATTGTGACGTCTTTGGGTGGTAGTTTACATGGAAAGATCAGGTTGTTGTTGGTGAGGTTAATGGTGTGAAGATTGTGCTAAAATTGTGGTGTTTTGGTGTTCAGCTGGTAGAGAGATATGCTTAGAGGTGTATTGAAGCACGTGTTGAGGATCACATAAAAAGGTTTTCGTGGAAGAATACGGTCACAGATAAATGGCCCCGGATAAGAGACTACGGATTTACGTTTATAAAGACCTATTGTACTCCTTACAAAACCTGAGGCAACTATTTTTAGTTTTATTATGTAATAGAAAAGGGAACGTGGCGTCACGAGAAATTTCTTCTTTATTATGTTCTTATAAAGGGTAACATGAATAAAGTATGACTTGAATGTTCCATCATATTTTTTTTAATGAATTACATTCCTTGTAATTCAGGAGTTCACCCAAACTCTCCGCCACTTACACTACACAGTACACATCTCTCCCTGCCACAACTGTAACACATACTTCGACAATTTAGCCACAGCACATGTGGAGTAACATGAGTCATGACTACACTGTAACTTGTTTATGATGCTATCGTATAATAACAGCCACAGAGCTGGCAGATAAGAGTGTGTGCTGGAAGAATCTGCGGAGTTTAAATAGTATCACTTGAGGTAAAGTTACGACGGGACGCTATTCAAACACTTATTTTGTGTCATTGTTTGCTAACTGGCTGCCTGCTTCAAAACTGAATTTATTGTTTTATTGCACCATTTTAAAACTAATTTTTTTTTCCCTTTTTTAATTACTGTTAAATTTTAAGAAAATATATTTATTCATATGACAGCTCCTAAAGTCTTAAATTAATTTAATGGGTTTATTTATTTTTTTAATCTAAATATAATCTTTTTCCTAAGTTAAGTAAAAATCAAGAAAAGTTTCAAGAAACAAAAAATAATAAAGTGAGCTTTATAGTTATACTAGCAATTTGCCCGCGCTTTGCTGCGGGAAGATTGAGTATTAGTGATAAGTGAGTGAGTGCATAAAAAACTATATTTTGGCCCCCAGCGCCCACCAAGGAATAATTTAAATATTATTTCACCTGCTGCCATCGTGGAAGTGTATTTAAAAAATATCCAACGTTTTATGCGTTACCTATATGGGAAATAGGAAAAATAGTGCTTTTCAATTTGTATATAGCACATATTTGGTCCCGGCCCCAATGAGAGTGAATTTTAAAATTATATTACGCTAATATTTTGTCGTGAAAGGGTACCCAACAACTTCCTAAAGTTTTATGCTTCTACCTACATAGGGAATGGGAGAATTAGGGATTTTTAATTTTTATATAGTTAATATTATGGAAAATCTACATTTTGGCCTCCCAGCCCACAGTAAAGCATGTTTTAAATAACTGTTCACCTGCTACCATCGTGGAAGTGTAGTTAACAAACCCCCAAAATTTCATGCCTTTGCCTATTTGGAAAATAGGAGAATTATTGATTTTAAAATTTTTATAGCACGTATAAGGAAAAAAACGTTTTTGGGGGGCCTAGGCCCTCATGAGCGTGCATTTAAAAAATAATTTTACGCCAATTTTCGTCGTTTTGAGGGTACCCAACAACTTGCTAAAGTTTTATATTTTAACCTACACGATGAATTGTGGAATTAATGATGAGTTGGTTTTTAATATAAGAAAAAATTATATTTAGGCCCCCAGCCCCCTGTGAGTGGAAATTTATCATTCTCTTTCGCCAACTTTCAATTGGAGATAGTACTCAACAACTTCCCAAAGTTTTATGCTTCTACCTAAATGGAGAATGGGGGAATTAGTTATATGTGGTTTTTATATAGTTTATATTAGAAAATAAACTACATTTGGCCCCCCCGGCCCCCAGTAAGAGATATTTAAAAATATGTTTTCATCTGCTACCATCGTGAAAGTGTAGTTATCAATTCCCCAATGTTTCATGAATCTACCTACTCAAGAAATAAGAGAATCAGTGATTTTCAATTTTTATAAATCTCATATAAGAAAAAAATACATTTTTGGGGTCCCGGCCCCCATGAGTGTGTATTTCAAAATTCTTTTACACCAACATTTGTCCTGAGAGGGTACTTAACAATTACCCAAAGTTTCATGCTCCTACCTACACGGAAAATTGGAGAATTAGTAATAATTTTTTTTTAATATAAGAAAAAATATAATTGGGCCCCCGGTACCCAATTAGAAGGAATTCTAACATTCTTTTTGCCAATTGTCGGGAGCTTGTACTCAAAAAATTTCAAAAGTTTCATGGGAAATAGGAGAATTAGTGATTTTAATTTTTTATATAGCTCATATACAGAAAAAAATGTTTTGGGGGCCCCGGCTCCCATTAGTGGGAAATGTAACATTCTCTTTTGCCAATTATCATCGGAAGCATGTACTCAAAAAATTTACAAAGTTTCGTGCTTCAAACTATACGGGAAACAGGAGAATATGGAAATAGGAGAATAAGTGATTTTTAATTTTTATATAGCTCATATTAGGAAGAAACGATTTTTGGGCCTCACATGAGCGAGATTTTAAAAGTTCTTTTTCGCCAATTTTCGTCATGAGAGGGAATCCAGAAGTTCCCAAAGTTTCATGCTTCTACCTACACGGGAAGTCGGAGATTTAGTGATGTAAGCAAAAAAAGTTTTTGGGCCCCCGGCCCCACATGAGTTACATTTTCAAAATTCTTTTTCGCCAATTTTCGTAGTCAGAGGGTATCCAACAACTTCCCAAAGTTTCATGATTCTACCTACACGGGAATACCTACTCGGGAAATAGGAAAATTGTTGACTTTCAGTTTTTATAGAGCACATATAAGGGAAAAGCTTTTTGGGCCCCTGGCCCCACAAAAGCGAGATTTTAAAAAAACTTTATCGCCAAATTTCGTCATTAGTGGTTACCCAACAACTTCCCAAAGTTTCATGCTTCTACCTACATGGGAAATTGGAGAATTAGTGATGAAGAAAAAAAACTGTTTTTGGGCCCCCGGCCCCACTTGAGCGAGATTTTAAAAGTTCTTCGTCATTAGTGGTTACCCAGCAACTTCCCAAAGTTTTATGCTTCTAGCTACACGGGAAATAGGAAAATTGGTGATTTTCAATTTTTATAAAGCCCATATAAGGAAACAATCTTTTTGGGCCCCCGGCCCCACTTGAGAGATATTTAAAAAAACTTTTTTGCCAAACTTTGTCCACAGTGGGTACTCAGCAACTTGCCAAAGTTTCATGGTTCTACCTACACGGGAAGTCGGAGATTTAGTGATGCAAGCAAAAAAAGTTTTTGGGCCCCCGGCCCCACATGAGTTAGATTTTCAAAATTCTTTTTCGCCAATTTTCGTAGTCAGAGGGTATCCAACAACTTCCTTAAGTTTCATGATTCTACCTACAAGGGAAGTTGGAGAATTAGTGATGATTCAGTGAGTCAGTCAGTCAGTCAGTCAGTCAGTGAGTGAGGGCTTTCCCTTTTATTAGTATAGATTAAAATGTCTCATAAGGAGGAAAATTTTAACTCCGCTTCAGGGCTATACAAATGGTTTGCCGCGGACAGGCAACGGTTCGTGCTTGATACTTCTAGTCCGCGCTACAGGAATCTCCATTAGGAAACATGGTATAATAAAACTAAGAAATGTACCGATGGCCCCGGCACCTTCTTAAAACTTAACATTGAGGAGTCCACTTGCGAAAACTACTGAGTCGATTATGGGTAGAAACTTACTTACTGCCATTTTCTGCTTTAAATAGTGAAATTCTATATTAGCATTTTGCTTTGGTTACTTAAAACCTACTAGATCCGCTCTATTTATTGTTAAAAATATAAAAACACTTACAAAATTTGCAAAGTTTCTCAAAATAAATGTCTTTTTCTAAAAAAAACTCTAAAAAGTGACTTGTTAGGTTTTGCTAGAGGACTCATCAACTCGTCCGCCAGACTAAAAATTCAGAAGACAATATCTTACATCACTGTCGACACACTGGCCAGGGCAGGCGCAGCCCAGCCCCAACCCGATAAGCCCTTGACCCAACTGGGGGTCAAGTCGTGGCTAAAAGACCATTTCCGAGAGAAATGGCTTGAGGGCTGGAAGAATGGGAATACGGCCAGAAAGGTATACCAGAAACTGCCGCGACCGAGCAAAAGCGATGCCTGGTGGAAACTTGATCGTGGTAGTCAGTCCCTCATAACTAGAATGAGAACTGACCATTGTCCCATACGAAACTACCTATACAAGTTTGACACTAGAAGGGAACTGGCCTGTAGGTTGTGTGGCTACCCGGAGGAAACGGTGACCCATGTGCTAGAGAGTTGCCCCGAGTTGGACGGGGCTTTATTTGGTGAAGTTGCAACACCTGCAGAGGACTACCTCTACGGCGATGCCCGAATGCTGAGGCTCGCCTGCGAAAAATTGAACCGGGTTTTAAGAGCCTAACGGCTCAACCCAACAGAGAATGAACATTCATCAACGAACACGCGTGACCTATGCAAAGCCTGGGACCTCAAAGACACCGGCAATTTAACACAGCGTGGAGGAAACAGAGACAGCAAACAACAGCCTGACCTTTAAGCAAGACTGTAGACCATTGTGTTCCTGGTGGCGGCAAGAGGAAGAGCTCCGGCCAATGTCACGTAGTGGAGTGGGTTTGATACCCTCTGTCTACAATCTTTATAGCCATGATGATACCGGCTGCAGGAAGGGTCGCCCGGTAGAAGGTTTGCCCACATCGACTTTTGTCAGAGTGTGTTGCCCCAATAAGAGGGCAGCGTCTTATTGAAGTCTAAGTGAGCATTAGAGCCTATCACGCTGAGATCGTTGTACAATTTTGTCAAGGATGACCCCTATGACATATTGGGGAAACTCATATCAGTATCATTTACAGTGACGTAAAACACTGTGAGACAAAGGCAGTAGAAATGTTTTGTTTTGTTATTTTTTTTTAAATAAAGAAATGCTGAGGCAAATGCGATGTGAAGTAAATAGTGTACGGAAATTAATATTATGATTAACTAAATAGTATGAAGCAAAGGACGCATCAACTAAACTTATTTAGGCTTGATCCGTATAAACAAACAAAATTGTACAGCAACGTCCGTAGGTCAAGGGGAAAAAACACAGGACCTAAATGATATGGTTAAAACAGTTTGCAAATCTATATGAAGAAATACCCGAGTGAACAAAATTTCTGAGGCATAAAACTGATGAACAAAAAACATTGCAAGGCAATGGATTTATGGATAAAGCCGCATGAATAAAAAAATAAATGTAAGGAAAATAAAACAAACGCTATGATTATAAGGCAATGGCGGCGTGAACATCCCATAGTTAGGCGAAGGCGATATGAACAAAATTATGTAAGTCAAGGTCACATGAACAATTACACAATCGACAACGTCTTCTAAAGTATATCAGATGTCCCTGCAAGTGACCTCTACAGCAGTGGCGTCACTAGGGGGTGCGATGGGGACGGGCCGCCCCGATGACACTATCTGAGAGGGGTGACATCGAACTCTAAAATTTTACTGTGTACGATTTTATGTTTAAAAGAAATAAGAGACAAATAAATGTCATCTAGAAGAAAAAAGAAAAAAAACGAAAAAATTCTGTATGTTCCCGTTATTTGGCACTGCAAGACTTGGACGAGCTCTATGGGTTAAGTCATGAGGGGGTGACACCATGGGCTACCGCCCCAGGTGACACCAGCGCAAGTGACGCCTATGCTCTACTGTAAACATGTCATGTGGATGAAAGGAAGAAATCCTGGTTTGTTGAGATACATATAACACTGTTATCTGAGGAGCTGTTGACAGAAATTATTGGACGTGGTGGATTTGTGTGACAATGGCCGCCAGTGACGTAGTACACATGTTGTTTGCCGAGTTGGCCGGTCATCGCCGTAGATTACCCCCGACAAAATAAAAAATATTTTTAAAAAAGCATTGACACACATTCACACACGGACATAAACACACGCACAGATCTCAACTTAACTATTCATTGTTTCTTAACTTAATATATTTTTTAATGAAAATGTTGAAGTTAGAACCTCACCCCCCCATCCCCAAACACACCCGGGGCCACACACATACAAACACACACACACACACACAATTTTCTCTACTCCACTGACGGTAGAACTAAAAACTCAAGGGAAATAAAAAGTTTATTAGCAATAAATCTACATGTTTAAAATTTAAAATTCAAGTAAATGTGTGCATTTTGTGTAATTTCAACACTAAAATTACAATAATTGTGTCTCTGAATTCTCTATAATAACATTCTTATGCTGGTTTTTTATATGCAATTAAAATGTAGATCACATGAGTCTGAATAAACATTTTAAAAAAATATAATGGAACATTTGTCTGAGAGCCAGAAGCAGCCATCAATAGAGGCGTATCTGGCTCACGAGCCATGTTTTCCCGACCCCTGCTTTAACCCTTTAACTATACTGCTTATACTGCCTTACGTTCATCACTTATTTTGTGGTTTACTTTCGGTCTCGCATGACTGAAATACAAGACAGAATATTTATAAAACGGAATGTTTACTAAAATTTGATAGAAAGGGAAAAAAAAAAGGAATAAAATGATTTTAAAAGCCATTGCATAATTTAGTTATTGTGGAGTGTTAAAACGGGTTAGCTTTCTAATCTACGCAAAAATCAATTTTGCAAATGCAACAAACGTTCAGCCAATTCGTTTTCAAATAAAACTAAAATAAACAATTTGCTTACCATGTGTTACATTTTTAACATAAATCATATGACTATTTTTCGAATTAAGACCTTTTTATTACCTGATTTTGTTATAGCATTTTTATTTTTTATTGACTTAAATTATCAAAACAAATTTCAATGAATATTTGTAAAATATCGTTTTACCATTAGAAATATTTGCAAAAATTTCAAAATGACAACATATTGAGTGACAAGCGAAAAAATAATAATAATAAATATATANTATATATATATATATATATATATATAATTCACCAGAAATTAGGACAAGATGTTTGCAAATAAGCATGACGAATGACCTTCGGTAGGGTCGAACAATGATTTTACGGTTGGCAAGCGAGGATGGTGCAGGGTGGGAAGGAGCAGGTAACAAATACCGTAGTGCGCATGTCACGAGACCAACAATGCGTCGGCGGTTTCACCCGCCTCCGAATTTAAACTCGCGTAGTTTTCTTCGTGCTGTTGTTTGTGTCTTTTCTCCCCCCTACCCTCTTTTCTTCGCACTATCTATGAACAAGTCTGCGGCGCATAGTACGCCGCGGGTCAGTGGCGTAGCTAGGGGGCAACGGGAGCAAAATTTCCGGGCGGCACCTGGCTAGGATTAGCAAATTCATACTCGTTGATTAGTTTCTAGCAGGGAAAATTTTACAAGAAATTGGAGCTCTTTATTGGAATAAAATAAAATTCAATTATGAAATTACTAAAAGAAATAAATAAAACTATCACAAAGTATGTGAACGCTTCTTCTGCCTAAATTATAAACTCCTTATTGTCTATAAATTCTTCTGATAATAATGCTACTATACTGAAAAACAATAGGCTTATTTAGCATGAGAAAGTGAAACTGATGTGGTGGTAACTTGGATAATTCTTCAAATTTGACAGCCACTAGTGTTGTAAAAGCAAAAATAACGGTACACTATTCAATTTCAGACATTAGCCAATCGAATATTCTGAGCGGAGCGTAGTTTGGGGGGGGGGCGAATTCCTCGTTGTTAATTAGCATCTAAAATTGAAAAACTTTTAAAACAACGTTTAACAAAAGAAAAGCCAAGATATTAAAAAATGAATACATAAAGAAACTACAGGTATATAAAAATACGTGAACGTTTCTAATAATGTCCAATCTTCAAACTCCATAATGAATCTTAAGTGTTCTGATACTAATGCTACTTAGCTGAAAATAATAGGGGCTGAAGTAGTAAGTAGTGTACAAACATTACAATAATGTGATGGTACATATAACTGTTTCAATTTTGATTTTTACGTAAATAGACTAATTGAAAAGAATAGTTGGCATATTTAAATGCTTTATCCTTCCTTCGAAAGCAACATTATTTTAGTTTTAATTTTCTATGTTTTGTGGCATAAACAAAAATAATGAACAAAATTGTTTATCGAAATCTAATGGAATAAAAACTTGGCGCACATAAATGAAAAAGCAAAAACATTCGTGAACGAGGGCTAAACATTACAAACGTTAAATGCAATCGGGAGGAATCAGACATCGGAATTTAAAAAATAGACTATTAGTAAAGCACAACAATACGTTGTTGAAAAAGAAAACAAAACAAAGTAGCAAGAAGTTCTTGTTAGAACATTTGACATCTTTTTAATCCTGGCAAAATTGAATGTGGCAGGGATTTGTTCGTGGGGCCAAAGGTATCCCTTAGTCCAACCAGCTCCGAACACTAGTTAAGGCGGTTGAGGATAGCGTGAAATCCGTGGCCTGTGAATTCTATCCGTTAAAAAGTCAATGATGCCCGAAATCATGTACAAATGCTCAATGCTTAAAAATGTGTTTTGTAGAGGCTACTCACAAAGAAACTAATAGATCACATAAAGGATGATTTGACATTTGCTAAAGTGTGGAGGCCTCATCCTATTAATCGAATCTTCCAATAAAAAAAAAGTAAGGGAAAAATTAGAGAAAATATTTGGTGATTTTTATGTAGAAAAACAATAGAGAAGAAAGTTGTATTCTTTATAAGTTGAGATTACTGTAGAAATTCATGTGAAGTTTTAGCAGTTATTTATAATTTGGATATGATTTTCAAACACCAACTAATCTAGTGGATTTTGATATTTTACCTTAAAAATAGATTATTCAAAATATCTCACAAGTAATCGTCTATCAAGGAATATGTTATCTAACGTGTAAAAAAAAAATAGGAAGAATTAGAGAATTCAAGACGAGTTGATTTATTCAAGTTTATGAAGGTATTTACGCTCTCAGTTATCCTGTCTAAAATAATATTATTATTTCGAACATTGTGTACAACTGTTTTAAGTAATGCAAGGTGTTAAAGTAGCTTCTCTAAAATTATGTTAATGAAAAATTAATTAAGATCAGTAATGAATAAACCAAGCTTGACTAATCTTAGTAATCTACAGCTATTTTGCAACTGAGCATGGCATGGCTGACAACACTGATACACCAAAGGTTGTTACTTGAGGAAAAACATAAAACTTTTATTCACGAAATGAAAGGCTTTTCTTTTTATTTCTAACATGATAATGTATTGTGTCCTTATTATTATGTTCTAATAAAAACTATGTTTTAATACCAATAACATAGTGTTTTTTTTCTTTTGGGGAAGGGGTTGAAGGGTTGGCAAATTTGGGCTCTGCCCCGAGCGGCACATACCCACGCTACGCCGATGCCGCGGGTCCTATCTAGTTTCACATATTTATCAAAAAGCTCTTAAGAATTCAAAAAAAAAATAATAATAACAATTTGTTAAAAAAAAACTGTTTAACGACGCACTGAAAGCAATATCTGATAGAACTTGATTACTATTGGTTTTTCTACCCTGGTGCTGACTTTGCTGTCTTAAACATTATAATAATATTTTGAGAACTTGTATATAGCAGCAGCTGCGTTCATGGTGCTTCTTCAAATAATAGTTACACATACACATCTTTAAGCGCATTCAATTCAAATCATTCAGCGCATAATTACACAAACGTAGACGTAACATTTCAAACATTGTAGGGATTATTATTATTATTATTATTAAATAGGACGTTCGGAAACTTGTGACTTGAACTGGCTGAACGGAAAGAACCACTGCTGAAATATACTCGACAAAGACATGCACATCAGTGAAAGCTGCCGACACACACGTAGGTGGTGTCTACTGATTGGCTATTGAGAATCCCCGAACAAGAAAAAAGCTTTGAAACGCTGAAATACAAGTCTTACCTCAGAGAAGAAGAAAAATGTTACCCTCTTTGAGAAGGAGGAGGGTAATTTCAAAATACACACACACACACACACACATACACACACACACACACACACATTTGATTCATTGTTTTATTGCCCACCGTAACGCTGAGACAGCACGGCTCCCTTTTCCCTCTCTCCGCCATGCTGTTTACCTCCCCCTCCCTACATAGACGCTCATTGAACGCTGTATCTTATTATTAGACCCTAACATTTGATTCTCTACTACCCCTACAAGATAGACTCTACCACCCTCTACCATATATATTCTACTACCCACTACAAGATAAACTCTACGACCCCTACCAGATATACTCTACCACCCCCTACAAGATAGACTCTACTACCCCCACAAGATTGACTCTACCACCCCTACCAGATAGACTCTACCCCCTACCAGATATACTCTACCACCCCCTACCAGATATACCCACACACACACAGCCAAGATATACTACGAATCAACTATAGAATGCCACATGAGTTAATATAAGTTCCAGCCTAACACTTTCTACTTACGTAATGCCAATCTGACACTGTCTAGGTGTGTCAAGCCGAGAGTTTAGGTGTGCTGGGCCAATAAAAGTTTAGGTGTGCTTGGCAAATACAACTTCAGGTGTGCTAGGCCAATAAAAGTTTAGGTGTGCTAGGCCAGTACAAGTTTAGGTGTGCTAGGCCAGTACAAGTTTAGGTGTGCTAGGCAAGTACAAGTTCAGGTGTGCTAGGCCAATACAAGTTTAGGTGTGCTAGGCCAATACAAGTTTATGTGTGCTAGGCCAGTACAAGTTTAGGTGTGCTAGGCCAATACAAGTTTATGTGTGCTAGGCCAATACAAGTTTATGTGTGCTAGGCCAATACAAGTTTAGGTGTGCTAGGCCAATACAAGTTTATGTGTGCTAGGCCAATACAAGTTTATGTGTGCTAGGCCAATACAAGTTTATGTGTGCTAGGCTAGTACAAGTTTATGTGTGCTAGGCCAGTACAAGTTTATGTGTGCTAGGCCAATACAAGTTTAGGTGTGCTAGGCCAGTACAAGTTCAGGTGTGCTAGGCCAATACAAGTTTATGTGTGCTAGGCCAATACAAGTTTATGTGTGCTAGGCCAGTACAAGTTTAGGTGTGATAGGCAAATACAAGTTTAGGTGTGATAGGCAAATACAAGTTTAGGTGTGCTAGGCCAATACAAGTTCAGGTGTGCTAGGCCAATACAAGTTTAGGTGTGCTAGGCCCATACAAGTTTAGGTGTGCTAGGTCCATACAAGTTCAGGTGTGCTAGGCCAGTACAAGTTCAGGTGTGCTAGGCCAATACAAGTTTAGGTGTGCTAGGCCAGTACAAGTTTAGGTGTGCTAGGCCAGTACAAGTTCAGGTGTGCTAGGCCCATACAAGTTTAGATGTGCTAGGCCCATACAAGTTTAGGTGTGCTAGGCCAGTACAATTTTAGGTGTGCTAGGCCAATTACAAGTTTAGGTGTGCTAGGCCAATACAAGTTTTGGTGTGCTAGGCCCATACAAGTTCAGGTGTGCTCGGCCAATACAAGTTCAGGTGTGCTAGGCCAATACAAGTTTTGGTGTGCTAGGCCAATACAAGTTTAAGTGTGCTAGGCCAATACAAGTTTAGGTGTACTAGGACAATACACGTTTACCATAAGGCAAAGATGGCTACACTACACACATTTTTGTTTTAAAATTTAATAAATCAATCTATCAAAATGGAACCCAAAATACCGCCGGCTGATTCAACACACCCAAAGCTAATTTGTGTGAACATTGAACATAAACAATCATTAACAATGTCTGAATTAAAAAATTAACATAAACAATGTCAGAATGAGGACTGATTATCGTGAGTCAATAAATTTCACCAAAGTGTAACGATGTCACTCACATTCCTCGGGTGGTACTTGAAGCAAATTTAATGATTGAAAATTTTTTCTAGGATCTGAAGTTTGACCTCGGCTCTGGGGCGTCATTCTTCGTGAGTACACACCATAAGGGTGCTCAGTTCTATGTCTGCCTCTCACAATCCGAATTCATGTAATACAATCGTGAAAGAGGGTTACGTTTTTATATAATTTCTTTTGAGCACTATCACGTGGTATAAAAACATAAGCTGCGCCCATGGCAATACTCCGCGTGTGTTAATTAATGGGACATAAAGAAATATAATTAAATTATCATGATCCTATGGATTTGGGGGGGGGGGGAGCCAGTTAAGTCGAAGAAAAACAACATTTCTTATAGATTAATCCACAAGTAAAAGGTTTATTTTAGTGTGTAGATTTATTTTAATGGTTTTAGTCGGCAGACGGCTTGTTCCTACACGTTCGTTGTTGTTTTTTTTCGTTGTGATCTTCTTCCGAGTTTCCAATATTTCCTTAAAACTTTAAATTAGAATCGGTATTGAGCCTATTGTCGGATACGCTATCGTCAAACTAAATCCACCAATTGACATGTACAAATGTATGAATAATTGTGATAATTGCACTAATACATATTATTTTTTTTAAATAAAATACATGGTAATCAATGCTTTAAGGTTCGTTGGTGCTTGTAAACAAAAATGAAATTAAAAAAAAACTCGTGTCAAAAGTTACAAAGCATCAATTTTGTGTTCATTATTATTCAAAATTTGCTAAGCGGTAGTTCTAAACTGCTGCGCGACGTCGGTGAAATATCTGCGGGGTCGTGTAGCCACGCAGCGTCAAGGGAGCATTGATGGTGACCTGTTATAGACTTTTAAACATCTGTAATAGATGTATATATTATGATGGACTTTGCAATATCGTCACATATATAAACAAGACCCTAAAAATAAATGTGCGAATCTTTTAAAAGACGTAAGGGGGAGAAGGAGTGCATTTCTAGGAGGTCTTCAAGAGAAAAGATTAACTAATTTAAGCAAGTCAGCTGGTGTCTGTCCGTAATGGCCAACATTTAAGCTGAAATTCGCTCTCAGATTCCGTTGGTGTTCGACAAATTTGAACACATGTCTGAGTGGTTTGCTTAACGGCTCACGCCTCCTTAATACTTTATGTTAAGATCCTAACTTTTTTTGAATCACGTGAAAATGGCCCGTGAGTATTAAACCGCATGCATAAATACGATTACCTTAATGGATCGTCCTCGAATTCCAGCACTTGGGTGCCACAAGAGAAGAACAATGTCTGGAATGCTTTAGTCGATCACGTCCGAATCAAGAAAGCTTCCAGAGCCACAGGCCACGACGGGTCTGTCTCTCAAACACTACGTCCCGTCCCGATGCATGCTCGCTTTTTAAATTCCCCGCATGGCTAGCGACGGCCCTAATCAGCGGGTCCGGAGCTGAGAACAAAGAGGCCAACAATGAAAAGGGGCGTACAGTGCTCCAGGTTTTAAGGCCACAGTCGCTGAGAACGTATCCAAGTGATTAGACACAGTCACCCCACGGGGCGTGAGGTGGAAACTAATACGGCACAGCGTTGGGAACTCAAAGTCGTGACTTTGCATGTTTCTGTGTCACATAAGTCCATCTATGGCGTTCCGACTCCGATAAGTGGGGCAGTAGTTGGGATCGTGTATGTGGAGGTGTGAGGGGTGGGGGTGTAGGAGTCGGACAGATGAGGTATCGAGCCATAATGTGGACTCCGGCTCCAATAGTTTGTGTTCGGGGTTGGGG
>MUZC01001428.1:0-69618 GCA_002072015.1 Radix auricularia
GATTATTATACAAACCTTCTTCACACATTAAGCCCCGATACCCGTCCTGACAACGCTGACAATGTCCATCAATGTGATTGCAATCTAGATGTCTACAAGTTTTCGAGCAATTTTGTAAACATTTTGTTCCATACTTTCCACGTAAACATTCTGTAACAAAATTACAAATAAATAGAAGTTAGGTAGCACCTAGGATAAATTAATAAATATAAACATTAGGGCTGTTATCGATGAAATTAAATTTAATAATTAATTTTTTAAAAATTACCTATTAATTAATCAATAATTTTGTTAAAGCTAAAAATAAAGATGTTTTACATTATTAAAATGAAAATTGTAAGAAAAGTAATAAAAACAGGCCATTGGATTATCTTTTTAAATATAGAGTTATTTTTAAAAGTAGCTAGCAAGAAAAATTAGTTAAATAACGTATTTATGCTTAGGTACTTGAATGAAAATTTGAAATTCATTTTAAAATATAAAAGAAATACATCTATAAAGAAATTGTTTGATGATGAACAAAAACATAAAGATCATCTTTTTATCCCAAGGGTTCAAAAGCTATGATTGTTTTGGAACATCTCAAAATCACGTTTTAACTATGATGTTTTCCTTGACTTTTTAGTCCCCTTTATGGCATTTTTTAAAATGCTCATAACTAGAAGCATTTAATTTAATTTAATTTTAAAAACATAATATTTTTAGGAGATATATTTTAATGTAAGCAGTTTAATATAATGTCAATAAATTTAAATTTTGTTATTGTTAAATAATTAAAAACTATGTGTTTTTTTTATAGCATTGTTCTTATAACAGGTTATTTAAATGTTTACGCTTGTGTTCCTTTGATATGGAAAGGAGAAGTTTGTACGTAAGAAAAAACAACTATAATTAATTATTAATAATTAATTATTTATTAATGAATGGAATATTAAAAAAAATAGATTTCATTTTCATAGTCTTTATGTCCATTGTTTTGGAGCCGGAGGCAAAATTGTCATATTTCGTAAACTTTTAAGTTTATTCCTCACTAATAACGATCTTTATTGTTTTCTGGCATAATGGTTTTTAATAATCCATTTTTACGGAGATTGCAACAGCAAAAGACGAGCCGGCTAGGTAAACATCAACGATATAAAGCAACATTAAGTTTTAATTACGGTATAATCTTGTTATAATTTGTTATAATTTGGCCCTTCTAAGGATACTTCACTTTTGATTATTCCGATGTTATTTCATAGAGGCAAACAACTAACAAAGTAATAAACAAATTAAGAAAGAAATGCTCATGACCTTTTTAGCAGCAATGTTACAAATATAATATATAGCCCTATAGTAGTTTCATATATATTAATTTAAGAGGGTTAAATAATACATTAATAAAAAGCACCTTTTGAACATAAAGGTGGATCAACGTAGCCATTACAAAATCCACAAGACCCTGTATCTTGGTGACAAGCACTTAAGCATGGAGCTGGACATGTTCGGTTGCAGTCTAGTCCCCACAAACCGTCTGGACATTCTTTTTTGAACAGAAAAATATGATTAAAAAATGTCATACAAATTATAAAAAATTATTAATTTGTATTACATGTTCCATTATTTTTTTTAAAACATTAGAAGCATTTTTATCATAATGTATAAAGATAGTATAAAGCATTGAAAATTGAATTATTACCCCTAGTTTGTCTAATTTTATTTTATTTTTTAAAGTGGAAATGATTAGAAAACTGATACACATAAAAATAGTTCCTAGCTAAAGCTCTCTAATTCTAATAATACGCCATACACAGCAGAGAGTAACTATAAATAATTTTAGTAATGTTCTTTGGTCTTGGAATGTTCATTTACCCTTTTGTAACAATAGTCTCTTTTAAATTTAATAAGGAAATTTAATTTGCGACATTCTATTCTATGTCATTGAACTTTGATTATACTAGAAGATTATGGAGTAAAAAGGGGGCACCTAATTTTTTACATAGATAGGTTTACAAGTAATTTAACACGAATCACAGTTTAGATGCAAGTGATGGTAACTACGAAACATTATTTGGTTAAAAATTCCGTCATACTCCATAAGCCTGTAATGAGTGCAAAGAGGCACATACGTGAAATGATAAATGTAAACAGACCACACGAATTACTCAATATTACTTTTATTTAGGATTATGGAAATTAACAATTCTTTTTTCGATTTATCGTTAAAATGTTTTGGCGATTACTTTTTTGTAAAAAGATTATTTGATCAGCAACTTACAAATTTACTAGAAGTCAAAAAGTAAAATATAAACTAATTTCCAGATGAAAATAAATTCAAAATATTTCATTCATGGAAAAGAACTAACCCAAACTAAAGATGTGAAATACTTAGGAGTCATAATAAATGAGAAACTATCTTGGAATCCCCATGTCAATGAAGTTATTAAAAAATCAAACAAAACATTAGGCTTTATAAAAAGAAACTTTTACAAATGTAACAAAGATATAAAACTAAAATGCTATCTCACCCTGGTGAGACCTATACTAGAATATGCATCTTCAGTATGGGACCCATCCACCAAAGAAAATATTGATAAGTTAGAACAAATCCAAAAAAGAGCTGCCAGATTCATTACTGGAGAATATTCATAACTCACAAGAGTAACACCATTAGTTAAATCATTAAACCTTGAAACACTAGAGGATAGAAGAACCAAGAGTAAATTAGTAATTATAAATAAGGCAATTAATTCTAATTTAGAAATACAACACAAAGATAACCTAATACAACCCTCAAATAGACATAAAGACAAAAACACCTTTCTTATTCCATATGCAAGAACAAACTCATACAAGTTTTCTTTCTTTCCGTCCGGTATTCGGGCGTGGATTGGGTTGCCTGAAGAAACCAGGAAAGCCACCACTTTATCATCTTTTAAAACTCTAGTAAGAATACAGGACTAAACACAAACCATAGAAATACGTAGGACGCAATAATCTTCTGTACAGAAGGAGCGTCTGTAACATATAAGATAAGATAAGATAAGATGAATACACGAACATTAAGCTCTTAAACTATTGTCTGGAGTGACTGCTCAAAATATAGATATAGGTTATTGAAAGAAATTGTTTACCTACCATGCAATGTTCCCTCTAAGTCTATTTTATTGGTCATTATGCAAAGTTTAAAAAAGATACAGAAGTGCAAAAATGCACAACGTCAATCTTTTGTGCAATATCTTTAAAAATGTGAAGCCGGACTGCTTATCTGAAACATTGCTTCTAAGTTTCTAAGACTTCGCTTGCATAGCACCTGCAAACCAAACATCCACTACAGTATTTCAGCTGACAATATAAAACGATCCTCCAACGCAGCTGGTTATTTAATCAATTATACCCCCTCATCAATTGAACCAAATTATGTCAAAACACTGTTTGCATTGTTTGTTATAAGATTTCATATAAAAATGACATTTCAGTGTTAATTCAATTTTCAACCAGTACGTTTACTAGATGTTACTTATATATGACAATATACATTTAAACTGTAGCTTTAATCGAAATTAACGATTCCTTAATCGTTAATTTTTCAAAAGAAACGACTAAATTTAAATTAATCGTTGATAGCCCTACTTTCATTATGTAAATATGAGAACGACGGAAGACCGCACTGTTCAGCATATAAATAATGGACCTTATTTCATTTAATAAACAGACTATGAGATAAAAGCCACCAAATTCATACTATTGCCATAAGGGAAACCCTATTTCCTAGGGAAGTCATACATTGTAATTCTAGAAATAAATTGTAGAAATGGAAAAAATAATAAATCTGCTATTAGCACAAAGTCCCTAATATATTAAAACGTTCAAGAGGAAAAACACTGCAGTGAAAAGAGAAATTTACTTTTATGCCTTTATTTTCGAGCTTGATATTATTTGTGGTACACCATTGAAATGTTTGTGAATTTGATAAATTTGAAATTAAATTTTAAAAAGAAGTTATTTATTTATTTTTAAAAAATAAATTTAAAAATTCTTTAAAAATTTAATATTTTATTTTCGTAACCAACATTTAATGTCAAAATGTATCTCAGTTATGCCAAAACCCAATGTTGTTCTAAATCATAGCTTATTTTAAAACGCGATTTCTAGTTGACACAATCTAAATATATGTACATATTTTTTTTAAAACCCTGATTTTATTTGCCTTTAAAGTAAATGGAAAACTTTTGTAAGTCTAATAAAATATTTACATAAATTAATATGGAAATTCTTATATAATTACCCACATTGCCTCTTTAGTATATTTTTTTGTTTTATGTTTGTTTGTGTTTATTTAAAATTGCAAATATTTGTAATGTAAGTTAACTATGATTACGTAACAGAAGGTTGCATTTTTAAAAAACTAATTGGTATTAATGGAAGTTGGACACTGGCTGCTCCTACTTTTTTTCAATATATTGCTTGCTCATTTAAAAAAAAAATTGTTTGCAGCTATGAAATACTGGTTAACATGATCGGCATCATTCCGTCTCGCGAGAAGATGGTGCATCACCGTTTGGTTGGGTAGCATTTTCTCCAATGGCTGTGCAGTCCTATCCTTCAGTTACAGTCTTTGCCACAGTTTTACACATGAGTTCTGTGCTCCCAAACGTTTTGGCCTTTCTCCTAGCTTTTCTTTCCTCAGCGTCCTCCATTCTTCGCTCCTCGGCTACTATGACGCCCTCTTTGACAACTGTGCGCTACGTAGATCGGTATTCTGCCTTACACTCTCAGCTACTTATATGTATTTTAGCTGCTTTGATGTCCCTTTGTCAGACATCTTTAAATCGCATGCGTGGGAGACCTGTTTTCCTCTTTCCTGAAGCAAGTTCACCTTATAGGAGGTCCTTCGGCCGGGGCTCATTCTTTTAACATGTCCTAGCCACCTAGGCATCTTTCACTAAGAATTGAGAACATGCTTTGGGTATTGCAACGCGTTAGGGCTCACTATTAGGCTCTTTGTCTTGCCATTTAATACCAAGGATGCGACGCGGGCATCTCAAATGGAAGCTATTGAGCTTGCGCTCTTGAGATGTATAAGTGAACCATGTCTCGCTCTTATTTAGTAGTGTACTGATGACACAGGATCGATAGACGCACAGTTTGGTCTACTCCGTTAGCTTGGTGTTTTTCCAGGCCCGTTTATTTAGTTTAGCTATTGTTGCAGCTGCCTTGCTAATTCGTCTGTTTATGTCTCCTTTGATGGACAGTGAATTGGAGACCTTGGACACCATGTAGGAGAAGCTGTCCACAACCTCCAAATTTTCATTATCGATATTGATGGTAGGAGGAGGTCGAGTGGCTTGGGCCATGATCATGTTCTTGGTCTTGGGGGGCTCTAAGCCAGTGCATCTATTTCTAACCATACAGTTACAGTATATCGTGTTGATTTAAGAGAGATGTCTTAGTATATTAAACGTCAGGGATTAAGTGCTCTGCATATTGCGGATTAACACGACAATGTTTTTTTTGCCAATAATTTATATTATTAATTTTTAAATTTTAAATTTCTATTACTTTGTTATCTTTTGAAAAAAATATTTTAAAAAAAAAACTATTAATTTTAAAAAGTTATTATTACCCGTGAAAACTTTATTCCACGAAATACATTTAATAAAAGAATGAGAAAATAATTTGTACCAAATATTTCAACTTTAAAAATCCAATAACTGCACGTATTTTATTGCATGTTAATATTTGATGTAGAACTATAGATTTTTTTAAAAACTAAACATTGACTGCAAAATATGGCTGTTTAGTTTATTCATGACGTTATAAAAGCCTTTAGCCAAGACTCTTATGAAAATAATATTATAATATAATTGGGTAAAAAGAATTTTTAACGTATTTAAAAGAAATAATTATAATTTTAGCGAAGTTTCATTTATTTTTAATTGTAAAACAAAGCGACAGGTGAACTCTTCAATTAGCATTATACTCAGTGACATGACCTAGTGCGTATTGAGCTTCATCTATTAATTCTTATGCTATTTAAAATGTAATATATTTCGAAAATTACAGCACTTAATTCAAATATATTCGTTATATTAAAGTGAGAACAAATTGCATTCCTTTAAATTCGGATGAGTTTTTCGATAATCAATTTATTTTAATATAATGAACTATTCAACTATACCGAATGAAAGATACATATGATGAGAAGATGTTGGTTAATAATCTAGTCAATAAAATTGAAAGAAACAGACGTCAAAAATTTAAATAAATGAAAAATATGTAAACATATATTTAATTGCTTTACTTAATACATGTTATGAAACTATCTATTTTTCAGGTAATCCAACTTACCTCCATAAGCTTCAACCTCGCAGAGAGTTAGTATTTCAGGAGTTTTAGAGCTTATTGTCACCTTCTTTACCACTATCTTATTTTTATTTCTAGGAACCAAGACATCGTTTACTTCCTTGATGGTCTCAGAGTGGGTAAAGATGTACACTTGTTTGTCACTAGCGTCAAACGTTTTTAACGTAAAACCTTGCAGTCGTTTGTTACAGCAATCTAAATTTTAAAACCATTTATGCACTTCAAATAAATTAAACAAACATAACTTACTTGTATTAAACAGGATAAAAACTACCATAAAAATATCATTTACTTTAATTATGTTCATGAATAAATACGTTTGGATCAAGCATTAAGGTCAGGAGGGGTAAAATTGCTTTACACAAACAGACACATAATAGTAATGTTAAACGAATGTCACTTTAACACAAAAATATTTCTTCAGTTCTTTTCACTGCACCGTTTTTTTTTAAAAATATATATATATATTTTAATGGCCTTGTTAGTGTTTTTTTAAAACAACTCTGAAAAAACATCTCGTTTTCCTTAAAGATCATCAGCAATCATTAAGGTTTTAACAATAAATATAATAATAAAAATTTTCAGACCACGACGGCCTTTGGCGCAAGTGAATTAGCGTTGACAAGCTTAATTTAGCAACCACTAACGAGCATTGTGTGGCTAGCAAAATGCCCCAGGGGCTTTGGCAGGATCTATGAAAGAACGCACGCCTCTCTTCTGCCTCGGCTTGACAGTCCGGCACGCTAGAGCTAGACCACCGCACCCACACAATTTCCTGTTCAATATTTTCCTTGAAAAATCATACAAGAAACAACTTGTGATCACCACACGTCCATCTCTATAGACAAAAGACAATTATAAAACCTAACATTTGCTGATGAAATAGAACTTCTGACTAGGAGCATTAAAGTACTGCTTTTGCTACTACCAAACTTGCAGACAGAGCAGGTGCATATGGGATGTAATCAGCCCAAAAAGGAAGATGTTGGTTAATACCTCAGATGCCAGTACGCCAAACACTGTAATAAACGAACACAAACTAGAGAAGTTACATAACTTTAAATGTCTAGACGCCATTATATTTAGAGATGGTATCTGCAAAGCTGAAAGTTTGGCTAGAATTGGGTCAGTAATGGTAGCAATTACAAAGTTAACCAAATTGAGGAAGAACAAAAACATCAGCCTTCCATCAAAGCACATGCTTTAAAAAAACTCATCAAAACCATTTCCTTTTTTGGATGTAAGACCTGGACACTAATGGCAATTTCGGCAAGCAAGCAGCAGGTTTTTGAAAATAAGTGTATGAGAAAAATTCTCCAGATAACTTATTTTGAACATAAGACAAATTATTACGAATGGGAAAAAATAAACTCAATAGCCGGTGAACCAAGAAATAATTATGAGAAAAATTAATAGACGTTAGATGGCATCGTTCGGTTATGTACTGCGACTTGATTCCATTATAAAAATTATTCTACAAGGCAACTTGGAAGGGAGCCAGAGAACATGAAGCAATTGACAGGGATGGGATCGAATAAACTAGTAGTCATTGCTCAAGATAGAAAACTGTGGAGAACGATACATGTTGATCGTTTAGTTTCACGGTTCAAGGTATGTCATAAATATATAACGCTGTTTGATGTTATACGTAACGCCCCCGTATACAAAAGGAAGAATTTGCTTTTTATTATTTCAAGCCATCAGATCGCAGACGCTAGTCGAGTGAAAGGAGTTGCAAACACCTCTGGATATGAAGATATGCTGTCTCCATGGCCACTCATTCCCTTTTCAGCGTATGCAAAAACTCTCTTCTACTATTTGGCATTGCGTTCTTGTTAACTTTGACGAATTGTGTTTTTGATTGATTGTCCACTTTTCACCACACTTAAATCATAGGCTCTTTGATGTGAAAGTGTTTGAATTATTAACCTTAACATTAATCTTTCAATTAACAGCTGTCAAGGTATGAGTTTATTGTGAGTTGTGAAAATGTTATGAACGGTGTTCAGTTAACGTACAGTTGAATGTCACGCCATGACTTTCAAGAGTTCGCCCAAGGGCTATAAATAGTGTGAGACTGTGTATTGTGCGATATTGGAGTAGAGGTAAGAGGCTAGTGTGGTGTACGAAAGGACGATGTGGTACTAGGGAGTGTTGGTCCTACGTTTCATCGAGGTGGCTCGAATATTGTGACACCGGAGCCTGTAAGCCTGTAAGCCTGGAATTGGATGTACTGGATGGCTGCATTGACTTCATTGTATTAATGCAGATTGTGTAGTAGTGAAGGATTATCTATACGTGTATTACTACCACAATAAAGAACATATTATATTTGACAAGAGTCTGTCTTAAATACAATCCAGAACCCAGAACGCAACAGCGGCCACAAAATTGTATAATCAACGAAAAATTCTCATTTGTATCTACCCACTATGATTTTTTGTGCTTTCTAATTCAACTTGAACTGGCGATTATGTTAATGTTTTGTCTTCTAATTTTTGGCGTCTTCGATTTCTGGGATGTTTTCCCTAGCTTTAGGGCCACCTCTTTCAGTTTTTTTATAAAAGGAATGTCTAAATTTATGCTTCCCATACTTCTTTGAAATCAATCGAGACGCTGTGCCAAGTATTGTTTCATTAATCTAATCGTAGGTCAGATGCATGTTATTTCTTGGTCCTTCGGGGGAGCAAAATTCGTTTCCCTTATGGCCTGGTGTTTACGACATTGCTATATCTGAACAGTCAATACTATTTTAAAAATATTTCCTTATCCGTATCCACCACATAGACTATCAAGATTTTCTGTTACCAAATTCCTTGAAAAAATTTAATTTCGCTTGATATCAGTGGAAAGTCATTCCTTGAGTTAAAGTATCATGTTTTTGTGCAGAAACGCCGATTAAAATTCACGGTTCTGTAAAATGATTGCTTGATGAATTAACATCAGCAGTTATAAATTTTCTTCCAAAAATGATGTCAGATTCACAAAGTGATAGCTTTCCTTGTTATGTTAAGGACAATTGTTATAATCCTGCATACGTCGGCTTTCAATACTCTCACGTTCAGAGTATCAGTTTTGTATGGCATTCAAACTCAAATAATTTCATCGTCAAATCGTTTTGGACCACCTATGCAGCTCCGGTTCTCTTAAAATGGGAGAGTAAATAATAAATTAAATGTGATCGGATTTCTTTATAAAAGGTTTTCCTGGAATAGAGTTCTGTCAATTTCGTGATAGAAGATTAGTTTGTTTTTTCATGCGTTTTGTCTTATGAAAAACATTCAAATGAATAGAAAATATGAGACGCAAATATTGTCGATAACTCGACATTTTGGTTTTTAGTCATCATTTTGATATTTACTTAATGGTATAGAAAGTGTTGATTACTAGAAGTTTTTTGTGTGGTATAAGTTAAGTCACAGCTAGAACATATTCAAGTTTAAAACAAAGTAAACTCACACCTTAAATTACATTTAAATACTTCAACTTGTAGGGGGTCGGGGGCTCTGTATGGGCAAGAGTTTAAATTACGAAACTGGCTCTTCCATTATTTATACTTTCTTCATCACTATCACGATATGTTTACCATTTGATGTTAGATAACCATAACGTGATATAGAAGACACAATTTTAAATTATTACTTTTTATTTTTAGAAAGTGAAGTCAGGTCTGTTTTAGTTCCGCCAATCTATTGTGTGCAAGACTTTCTTATTGAATAATGATACTACTATAATTGAAGAAAACAAGTAAAATCTTAAAGAGTTGCTAACAAAATTATACAAGTAAAGTTATGTTTGACAAAATTTTATTATCACTGGACTTTTGGTCAAACTACATCATATACAAATTTTGTATATATATATTTTAAAGCCAATGTCACCTTTTTTAAAGGTAAGTTTGATAAGACATTCATTAAAAGAATATTTTTATCTTAATAGACCACAGACAATGTTAATTTAAAAATTTAAAACATAAGTTAAATTAATTAAAGCTCTATAGTACTTGAAATATTTTTTTCATTGTATTTTATGTTTGTGGTAACCTTTAAACATATTAATACATGATAACTTGTGATAGTACAGAACATATGAATATATACATATTTAGAGTCTGTTATTTGTAAAATATTTAATGCAAACTTTGCACAAATTATTGAAAGAATTTACGGACCACCCTTTACTAACCTTGGATATGTGTGTCTGGGATTACCAATTTTTTCCTTGCAACGTATGAGTTGATCGCGTTGTTGTGTTCATGGTCCTTTTATTGAAGTTACTAGGTAGTCAGTGTGAAAGCGTGTAATTTTTATTTATAGTTGACGTCATTTGACTGGGTGTAAAAGTTTAGAGAGTTCTTTGTGTAGACGGTGCTTGTATCAAGGACGTAGCAATTACAGTTAGTTTCAGTTAGTATTGTTGTTATTTCTTGTGTAATTGGAATGTTATTAATCTTTTAGTAAGTAGTCCAGAAACAATTATTAGGACGCTTGAGACATTTCTGGAACTCAGTCCGGGATTGCACAGTATACACAAACATTGCGGAAACAACGAGAATACCAGTCACAATTCTGGATGTTGTAATATCACTGGTGGATGCCCTTCAACGCAGATTTGAAAAAAGAGAGGCACAACGAGCGAGAGATGCTGAGAGATAGGCGGCCGTAGAGAAATTGCGTGTAGAGCAACAGAGGGAGAAGCACGGTTAGAGGTCAAGAGAATAGATGCTGCCAATGGAGAAAATACAAATGGAATCGATAACATGCCCACGCAGCCCAAGCCTCAACCATTTATAGATCGTTTTGACCAGCGTGATGGATACTTAACACGGTTTGAAACTTTTGCTGGGACCAGCAAGTTGCCGAAAAGTGACATGATGCTGTCAATAAGTTCGCTTTTGTCTGGTCGAGTCTTGGAGGAATACTCTATAATGTCTCACGAAGATAAGTTGGTACATGAAAGGTGAAATAAGTGCTTCTAAATAGATAACATCTCACAGAGGAGGGGTACAGAGACCTATTTTGAAAGAGCAGGCATTAAGAAGATGAGTTGCCATCTGTTTTAATAGTAAAAATCAAGGGTTCTTTGTAGCAATGGATTAGCTTTTTGGTAATCGACAAAATATTGGGCGGTTTTAGAAAACTATAATAGTGAAAGAAAAACTAATGAATTTGTGTCTTGTGGATCTTGCGATTAATATAAGGGAGCAAATTATTGACAGCCTCGAGAAAGTTGACAGAGCAACGGAACTATTCCCGGAGGCAAGGAAGAGAAGCTTTAACTACGGCTCTTGTTCGAAACAAAATGACTATGGTAATGGTATGACCTAAATGGGATAAAAGTTTATGAGCAGCAGACTGAATTTGGCCAGAGAAATAGGCAAATTAGGGCTAATGAACATTTAAGAATGGACGCGAACTGCGTCTTGTGACATAAAGTTTGTAACATAGCACTCTATTACTTTAATACAATTGATGCCGGATATACGAGTTTAAAGGGAGTTGCGGCGACGAATGTTCCAGTGTGTAAATGGTCAAAAAGCAAACGCCAGTGGAATAAAATTTAAAAAGCATATGTTGAAGGAGAAAATATTAGCCAACCCGTGGATGCCAGAGGTAAAGAATTAGTAAGGGGTGCTGATTGCAAAGAAACTGGAGAAGGAAAGTTGGTGATTGTGGAAGGGTTTGTTGGATCAAATAAAAGTGAGGTTTTAAGAGATACAGGAAGTGAAATTCGTTGGGTCAAAAGAAAATATGTGAGAGTTGACCAATTAACTGGTGAAGTACGTCAGATCAGAATTTAAATATTCAGGATTCTAAGAAGCGAAAAAGCGATGATAGACATAACGACAAAATACTTGAGTAGACGAGAGGTAGCAGTGTGAGTAGAGACATCATAGTGGACCTAATTGTGGGTAATTTGTATAGAGCAAGAACCGATGAAAACATAGACAAGGTGGTCAAGGTGGCAATGGTGACAACGTGAGCTCAGAGAAAAAATGAAGGAGATAGCTTGCCATTTCAAGTCATATCGGCGAAAAAGAAGCCGGTGGTGAATCATGATGCAATTAATAGAATGCAACAAGAGGATAAAGACATGCGCTGATAATTCAAGGAGCGTTAGGAAATCAAAGTTTCATTAAAAAAAATAAGGTATCATTTTTTGAGTTTGTTTATAATGAGAACGACAAAGCAATGTCAGACAAGTCATAATACCTACGGATTTAGGAGTCATTTTCTTTCAATACTGCAATTCATCCGTTATAAAAGGGCCATTGCAAAAAGTAATTGCTCAAGAAGGTTGTCATTGATATTATAGGACATATAGTGCCAGCGAGTTATTCAGGCCACCGATACATATTGACTTTGGTTGACTATGCTACTAGAAAAAGAATAGATACATATACAGTAGCAGAGACATTGGTCAATCTAGACAGTCGGTTGGGATCCCCCAGAAGTTCTAAGTGATCAAGACTTGCAGTTTACCTATAAATGCATGAAAGAGATGAGCCGGCTATTTAGTATAAAGCAATGTGCACTAGATTAATGGACATTTTTTTTTGAAAACAATTAGTAAAGGGCTAAGCATCAAGCAACCTAGATTGTGCCATTGATTCATAAATGCATCCTTTTTGAATATAGGGAGGTGCCTAGGGAAACGACTAGACTCTCCCCATTTGAGTTATTGACCAGGCGTAACATAAAAGACCTGATGCTTGTTTTACTTCAGTTATGGACACAAAATAATCGAATTGAGGTGAAAAACAGCTAATAATATGTGTTAGATTTACGACAATAGCTCAATGATAACTTAAAATACCTCAGAAGGAGCTTAGCAAACTGCAAGGAAAGCACAAATATTACTACGATTGAGGATTGGGAGATTGGACGTTCCAGATTTGTGATTGTGTTCTGGTAATACTGCCGAACAGGATAAAAAATTGCTAATGAAGTTGAAGTCACCTTATAAGGTCCATGTGAATATGAAGGAAAGAAGAAAACGCTTTATGCAAATCTTCTTATACAATATGTTTCTCGCGACACGCATCAATGGAAACTAGCAGATACTGATTTTTAAAAATTTTCACGTTTATAACATAGCTGGTGCTTGAACCTACGAATTTCCGCGTGCTAGGCGAATGTAATAATCATCAAACTACGAAATACTTGATATTCTATTGTTCTGAAAGAACTAAGTAATTGACCTCAATAATAGCTCAAAGACCCCCACACTGTGACTTATCTTTTCCTAACATCTGATTGGTTAGTGGGGTTGGAGGGCTTGCTTGGTGTCATGCAGGATTAGACCATGAGGAGAATATCTTATATAGATTTGCAGCTCTTAGTGATGCTGATAAGGCCAATCTTTGAGTCGCAGTCTCTTCAGCATGTCACACACGAATGCAATGGGGCAGTGTTGCCAGGCCTTTCTCCTCGCTCTTTTTCCATCTGCTTCTTCCCTAATTTCCTCCTCTGCCTTTGGTGATTCTTCTTTCACTATAGCCCATCACCTTTTACTATTATCAGCCAGGTTTTCCCAGATTGTTATGTTCATGTTGGCTACTTTCGTATATCTCCTTTATATGTCCGTTTATCTAAGACATGGCTGAACAACCAGCCTTTTCGCTGTCGCCAGCTTGCTGTATAACACATATTTTGGTATGCGACCAGTTTGCATTCTCTTGACGTGTCCAAGCCAACGGCCTAGTATGGCTGGAATGCTGTTTATGCTTGCTTGAGCCATGACAACTGTGGATGCCATTTGATATCAAGGATGCGGTGCAAGCATCTGCAGTTGAAGCTATTGAGCTTCTTTCATGCCTGGTATAAGTGGTCTAGGACTCGCATGCATAGAGGAGGGTGATCAGTACGCAGGCATGGTATAACTGCAGCCTAGTCCTTGGTGTGAGTTTTGTATTGCACTGGACTCTTTTGTACAGTCTAGCCATAACATTTGCTACCTTTCCTTTCCTATCGCTTATCTCATCTTCCAATGAGAGTGTGGAGGGTTATGAATGTGAAAAAGAAAACGAAAGTGCTAAGTTGTTGCCAGGGATTGAGACCTGGTTACAGAAGAATCACATCAGGATGTGGTTTATGGTGAACATCTGTCATCTCACAGCGGCAGCAGATCGTGGCATTAGTAACAAAACATAAAACGATTTTCACCGCAAATCCGTGAAGAAGACTTTGAACATGCACCACTTTAGAAAAACAACTGATTTTCAAGTTAAGTCAAATCCTTATCCATTTCTTCACGCTATACGGGAGGCACTACATGATAAGTTACTCGAAATATAACAGTTAGGAATCATATAGAAAACCAACTCTCCTTATGCATCACCAGTTGTTTTTTTTAAATAAAAGATATATCTAAATGTATTATGGATATTTAAATAAAATAAAAATTGTTTACCAAGTGCCGGGGGCTTCCCCTAACAAAATATTTTATAAGACATCATAGGTTAAATATTTTAGCCAGCTTAATTTGAGTAATTGATACAAGCAAATCCCTGTTGAAGCCATGGACATTTCAAGTAACGGTATTCGTTACTAAAGACGGCCCTTATGAGAAAGCCGTTCGGGATGATGAATTCGGAAGAAACTCTGGTCCAGAAGACCTGAAAACTTCTGGAAGGGATGAATAATGTTATAAGTTATATGGAGTTTTTACTAGTGTACATCTAGACTTTCAAATAATATTTAGAGAGGCTGGACGAGCTGCTAAAGCAGTTAAAAACTTCTAACCAGACAGTAATTCTCACGACATGCGTATTTTGGGTTAGTCGAGGTGGATTTTTGTTGGACATAAATTGTCATTGGGAACAAGCGGGCTTCAAAAGACAATGGGGATTAGCCCCGACATGCTTTTCGCTCTAAAGATAGCCATAAAACGCAGCCTATGTTACATATTCCTAATAAGCATAAGTCCTTCATTCTAAGGACCGATGCGTCTGACGTCAGGATTGGGGCAGCTTTACTTGAGGAAGATAATACGGGTATTGAATTCTATTGCTTTTGCCAATAAGAGACTTCTGGACAGAGAAACCAAGCATTATACAATCGAGAAGGAGTGATTGGCGATTGTATGGGCTGTCAAGAATTTTAACTCTATCTCTACGGAAGAATATTTATTCCATAAACTTACTACTAGCCCCTGAAGTACCTTAACACGGGTCAATTTGTGAGTGCCAGCATAATGAAATGGACCGTGATTTTTTAGAGCTATGACTTCACAGTATAGTAAATGACTGGGAAAAATAACGTAGAGACATACTTCCTAAATAGACATGATTTTTTTTAGATTATTGCCCGCTCCTTTTAAGAGTCACGTTCATAGACATGCACAGCAATTCCTGGATGAAATCAAATTCAATATATTGAGACATTGACTCTATAAAGCATTATTTTCATTTGCCTTTTTGCGATTACCTTGATCAATTAATTTTTTTTGGTGTTGTTATAATTTGTACGTTTTTGGATTTAATATAAGGATTTTATGAAAACTCTATGTCGATGTATTGGAGAGTAATATGTAAAGTGTTTACTAAGAAATTATACTATTGTTAAGGAATATATTTTAAGTTTAAAAACGGAATATTATTTTTTACGTAAAGCTGTAAATTGGTCGTTTAAGATGGTGGAATTGTGTCGACCTCAGAAAATTTCGGAAAAAAGGTGTATATGTCATGGGTGACCAATTTTCCCTTGCAACTTATGAGTTGCGCACAACGGTGTTTTTGTTGTTTGTGTTAGTCTCATTGAAGTTATTATTCGATGCGACAGCGTGCAAAAGTAATTGTATTTGATGAGTTTATTACATAGGTGAAGAAGTTTAGAGAGTTTTTGCATTGACGGTGGTTTTGGCAAGAAGGTAGCCATTAAAGTTTATTTCTACAACAAGTGCAAAAATAAACAGATCAATGGGATTTAAAAATACGTGTCCTTCCTTTCAGGAATTTTGAAAAGACAATTGAAACTAGAAAATACAGCACTTAATAAAAATTTAAACTCTAATAAGAATGCAGGAATAGACACAAAACATGGAAAAGCGTATGTCACAATATTCTTCTGTATCGAAAGAGCGTCTATAACAGGTATGATAATAAAATAAAATTTCGCGTTCGCATGAAAAAATGCTGCAATTAATCAATGAACATGTAGATTTTACGCTAATGTTTTCCTAAAGTTACAACATAATCAACTATTAATTGATATATAAATGTTACTTCTAGCTTCGATATGTGTTTGAGCAAATATCAACTTGACGTTCATTATAAATCACGAAAACCAAAGCAGTGAGCTTTTCGCCGTAAAATTTATTTAGTACTCTATTTTATGGTTAAATTGAATGAAATTTAATACTCTCATTTACATGGAAAGAATGCTTGTATTTGTTTTTTAAATTTTTTTAAAATTTACTTTCAATGATAACAATAAAATTGTATCTGGATAACCAACCCGTTCATTTATGCAAAGCTACGCGGTTTTAAGTGATATCTAAAATGTAAATGATACTTTTTAAAAAAAGTTAATCGAAAGACGAATAAAACAATAAAAAAAATGATTAATCTCTGATGTCTGTGAGAATATATCTCACGATACTTGAGTTAACAACATATCTCAACCAAAAGCATGAATGCTATCTTTATTTATAAGAAATTATCAAATTATGCCTTATGAAAATATGTTTCATTGTTTTAAGTAATATAAATGTTGATTTTATGTATGCAATATGTAGCAAAGAGTGTATTTATTATTTTATTTGTTTATTTCTTTGTTTTTCGGTTTGTTTACTTTTTTGTAACTGTTGGTTTTAATGTTAGTTGTTTGTTTTTACTTAAGTAATCACCAGAAAAACATTCAATTTTGGAATTTTTTCTGGAAATTCTATGTGAATATCAAAGTATTCCAACATACATATTTTAAAAGCTAAATAATAATCAATAACATACTAATGATGAAAGAAGGCTGATATTTACAAAAGTAAAGCAGATTTAACCTTTAACCGGTAACTTAGAAAGAGGGGGGCACATTAGGGATGGCAAATTCCTAATCGATAATTAGCATCTAAATTTGAACACCATTTGAGGATAAGAAATTTATTAAAGTTCAAGTTCATATCGGCAAGGACTTATATAAAATTCGTCAAGTTCATTCATTATCCAATCAAAAGCTCCCGGAGAGGGTGGGGTATTTTTTTAGGTGGATATTTCATCATTGTTTATTAGCTTCTAAAAATTAAAATTGTTAAAAAAGTTAATCAATTTAAATTCATTACAGAGTTTAAGTTTTGCATTAGATACGCTCATATAGTTAATAATATATTCAGTGTTGTCCTAGGATTTTCTTTTATAATATTTTTGGTGAACTAATACATCTGCTAACATATTACGATCCTGTGCTTCAAGAACATCATGAGAATAAATAGAGGTAATACGATTTTTAAAACCCTATCTTTTATAAGTGGACTAAAAAGAAGGAAATAATTTCAAGCACATAAATTCAAGTACTTAATTTTTAATAAGACCAAAAACGTGGGGAGAATGTTTACGAGCTGTAACATATGCAGCTCACTCATTCTCTTACTAAAATATCTCCATTTTACATTCTAAATTGTAAATTTTAATATTTATACCAAACACCTATCTTTGTGTTGTATTTCTAAATCTTAAAAAATGTTAAAGAATATTTTTTTTCATTTTTTAAATCCTCTTATGAAAACGTGTTTTTTTAAATAAATATTTTTAACCTCAATTTCTTTTTAGTCTAAATGTAAAATCTTTGTATTTTATTTCTTTATTTATTACTTTCATTCTAATAAAAAATTCATTATTTAATTTTCTTCACTGACTGAACTCCCCTTGCTGTTAAACACCAGGATGATGGTGTGTCATCGATGGCTGGCGTGAACTTCGGTTGCACTTGGGTGTAAAATATTGCAGACGAATTCAAGTGCTATGTAAAGAAATCAACTCAAAATGCATTAATTTAATTACGATATATTCGATCGATCTGAAATAAGACATTTAGGCTACATATTACCTTGCCTCATGAAATATCATTATTTTATAATATTTATAAAACTGTCATAAATAATGTTAGTTGTGAGAGAAGCTTTTCGTAACTTTATTTAATGAAAAATTGATTAGAATCAAAACGAATATACCACAATAGACAAATATGTAGTATTTTTGGCTATAGAGCTTTGCTTGGCGGAACATTTTGTTACAGGCCATGTAATGCGAAAAAGCTGAAAATATCATATTTATCTAGAAATGAAGACTTTACTATTTTTTATGACATATTAAAAAAAACGTTAAAACAAATTTTTAACACTTAATCTTTTACATACGATACATAACTAAAAGAATGTTCATTATAATACGCAGCGCAAGAGGATCCAAAATACACAATTTTAGCTATGGCCTGTAAACATATTAAACATAATGCGCACGGATCGGGAATAGTTGAAAAAGAAAATATTTTCAATGTAGTACGCAGCTCATTGCGTGACAGGAAAGGTTGGTCAATACAATACGCACCAAGAAACTCTAGCACAAAAATCAATCTGTTACATAGAGATAGATAAAGATAATCTATAAATGCATTAATTTAATTACAATACATTCGATCAGTCTGAAAATGGATACATCATATTTATCATCGCACGAGTCTATCAGCAAAATTTCAGCTTGCCAGCATTTGCGGAAGTGGGTTAAAGATCTATCCATTTTTTCAGTATTCAAGCAAGCAAGGAAGCAGACAACACCACTTAATATAAAGGTTTTTAAATTATCATTTCTATATGCCATCAATATATATTTGGCGGGACAGAAAACCTTGGGGGCACATACCCATGCTAAGCCACAGATTTGAACTTAACATTTTGAACTAAAAGCCCATGAAAACTTGTTTCTCATTAAGTTATATAAAACCTAACTTATAATAATGTATGTTAGTTAATTACATTAGTACTAACTGTCACGTTATGAGAATCACTGTCACTGAGTTGTTGTGAGTTGTGGTGAAAATGTTATGAACGGTGTTCAGTTGACGGACATTTGAATGTCACGCCATGACTTGAAGAATGCGCGCAATGGCTATAAATAGTGTGGGACTTGTAGTGTTAAAGAGTCGAGTCGAGAAAACGTCAGAGAGTCGAGTGAACGTTAGCCAGGGCTGTACTTGTGAGACATTGTGTTATCGAGGTTGCTCGAACATTGTGATGACCGGAGCCTGTATTCCTATAATTAGATGTCTCGATGGCTGTATTGACTTCAGTGTAATGTAGATAGTGAAGGATTTATACGTGTATATCTACCACAATAGAGAACATATTATATTTGACAAGAGTCTGTCTTAATAAAATTGCATCCAGAACCCACAACGCAACACTAACAGTTATAAATTTTTGAATTAAAAAAATATATATTATAAATTTTTGTTATGCAATGGTTTACAATAAATACTTACCTTTTCTGTTATAAATTTGAAACATGTTCACAATCACATCTTTATCAAATGTCATGGTCCATTCTGGTTCATTATCAGAACCTACAGCAGTATGTGTACAACTTTTGTTGTTAAAATAACCATTCGTGATCCCATCCACGGCCAAATCAGACCCGTAGAATTCATAATTTGACGATTGGTTACTTCTTGCCTTTAAAGCAACATTTCTTCCTGAAAGTTAAATTAAATCTTTAAAATATCATGATCACTTTTCCTAATTGTTTGATAAGTGAAATCGTTAAATATATATAATTTAAGACAATTTCTTTTAGAGCTTAATTTTAAAGTAATCTCTACATCTAATTACAATGGAACCCACTTACCTCGAGCTCGCTTAGGTCGACCACCCCATTAAGTCGACGGTTTTTTTTTGGAACCGCCAAATTATCTCTTTGTCTTAGTATTTTCTCGTCGTTTAATTCGATTTTTTTAAGTCGCCGAAACCTCATAACACGAGCACAAAAAAGGTCAAATTTGCCACTTAACATCGGTTAAGTCGATCCACGTGACCAATCGCAAGCTTTTGAAAATATTTCACCAGTGTCTGCTGGTGACGTCATAGCCCACTTGCTTTTTCCTCTGTGTTGTTTTTGGTACCATGGCAATGCGATCAGCTTGCTATGTGAGGCTATGTGTGCTGGTGACGTTTTCGACACAGCCCTCTTGCGCTGAGACATGTGTTGCTAACTTAAATCGCCAGTTTCAGTGATGTGTTGGAGAAAATTAAAAGTTTTTATCGATAATCGACGTTGGTTTTTATTTTAAATTTGTAAATTTCTGCTGTCAGTTGGTGCACATATACCTTCTGTTGTTAGCAAACATGTATGTACAATTTTATAGCATGCCTATAGCTTCATCAAACAAATAACGGCAATGCTGTTGTGTTAAAAAAAACTCCAAAAACACTTGCATGAACATTATCATTTATTAACGCTAGTGATGGGACGATACCAAAATCATAGGCTGCTTACTGTAAGCAAGGCTCCCCAGATTTTAAAATATATAATATAACAGACTACAGACAGTTTACTCTCAATCTCCCAAACCATTGTTGTTGGTTAGTCCTATTAGCATCAAGTTACCGAAGGAATTGTAAGCTGAGGGGATCGTATGGAATAATAAAATGTACCGTGTGCAGTGTCCAAACTTGTTGTCATTGGCAACCATTCATTCATTCATCCTTCAACCTCATTTTGACTATTACATGTACTGTACTACTGCTTTGTTCTCATTTTTTCATTCATAAGAAGTGGCCGTGTGCAAAAGCCATTTAACTATTGGTTAGAATTAATTAAAATATGTCAAAGTTGAAGGTTCAAAAGGAGTACCTAATTTTTTTGTGAACGTTTATATAACATGATAGTTCTCTTTGTTATGAGTCATATATAGGTCACGATAGACCATTCCGAGTCCTGAAGAGAATGGTTCGGGGACAATGAGGGGATGTGTAGGCTACTTATTTGTGTAGCTTGTAAAGAAAATCAAGCAAGTCGCTTCGAAGGCACAGTATCGCTCAATATGGGAATCACCGCAAAACGGCGTTATATTTAAACTTAAACGGTCTTTAAAAACGAACGGTCTTAACAACCTTAATAAAGCGTGAAGAAATAGGGTCCTGACATTCTGATACGATTCTGATTAATCGTCCCATCACTAATTAACGCACATCGCGTACATATAGAAATTTCAAGCGCATGTTAATATTTTGCCGCCATATTGGTTTTCGCTTTAACTCGATCATCGGTTATGTTGATGCGATTTTTCATTCCCCGACGCCGTCGACTTAAGCGGTTTCGACTGTATTTAGAAAAGTTATCATAAGGTTCTTACCATGAAATATTCTAAAATTACAATTATTGCTATTGTATTTGTTTAACGCAACAAACATATTTTATATACAAATGTTTAAACAGAAATCAACTTTTTTTTTTCCTGAAATAAGCTTTGTTAATACATTTGTTCTGAGTGGAATCAGTGCACAAAGCTTTTCCTGCCTCTGCTACGTTTACTTAGCTTCTACACATTCTTTTATTTAAATTCTTAATGGTAGAAGCTATTTACACGTCTCGTTTAAGAAAAAAACTTGTTCTACACCGTGAAAATACGTTTTGGAATTACGCAGAAGAATGTTTACATGTTTGTATAAAATGTACCTTATATTCACGTTATAAAATTATTACGTTTTAAGAAATAGGATAATGATTTATTAAATGTACTTGTCCTATAATTTTACCTCCAAAATACATATTTTTCTTAAATAATGAACTCATGCGAACACACACNATATATATATATATATATATATAATATTTAAAACTCCGTTGATGTTTGTATGTGGGTATATTTAACTTTTTTAACTGTTCGTTACACAATCACGGAAAAACCATATACCTGACGAGGACCAAATTTGGCATGACGGTTCCTTTTAAACTGCTGATGGTTTCGGTATAGTTTTTGTAATTGTACATTTTGCATAAAATTCGTAAATTAAACAATAAAAAAATTTGAGCACAATGAAGGAAAAATAACATGTGGACAATCAACGCCATACATTTTGATGCATTATTTTTTCCCATTAATTTTTTTAGCAGTGCGCTTTCAAAAATATTTTATTGTCAAATTACGTGCGCAAATGTTTATTTGCGCTTCTTAAATTTAGTTGTGTTATCTTATTATAACATTAAGACCTATATAAATGTTTGCTTTGCGGTAAATGTGTCTTTTTTCGGATCATTTAGATACGTTTAAACTATTTCATTACATTTTACCGCTATGCATGGTATTTATTTTAAACATGGCAAAACAATTGAGATTTTTAATATGTTGATAATAAGAAATTAAAATTTAATTAAAAAAAAATATTATTTGTAATTAGTGATTGCATTTTATATCTTTATATTTAGCTGCCTTTGTAATATTTTATTACATTTTTTACAGGATGCAAGGACTTCAAATATTAACATGTGCAACTTTAATAACGATTTCCATATTTTGTGATTCAGTACTCGACATTTAATAAAAACCTAATGCCGTGTGGAAAGCGATGGTCCTTGCAGTTACATGTAAAAAATGTTCATAAGCTATGCATTTTCACAATTTAAACTTTCGCTACAGGGCTTATTACCAGACATAGTTTAACCTAAATAAGTATTCCTAAATAAGGCTTAATTATTTTTATTCCGAACTGCATACATAACATATGCTATGTTCATTTCTCTTTACTTGAAATGAAATATACTATTTTTAAATAGAATATTTATTGTTTCACATGCGTTCATTAACTAGAAAGTTAATTTTTGTTTGATTTTTTCCCCTTTGTCTTGTTTTGAACCAATACTCGGTCTGCCACCGAAAAAAAGCTATATGCAGTCCTATTCTGTATGACACCGCAGAAAAAGATCAAACGGGTTGACAACACGTCAGTAAAATTGCTTGTGCCACCTCATCGATACATGCCAACTGCTAAGAGTAACAAAGAAAAGGAAGCAAATAAATTAAAAATACTTCATTCATTAAAAAGAACTAATCCAAACTAAAGATGTAAAATATTTAGGAGTCATAATAAATGAGAAACTTTCTTGGAATCCCCATGTCAATGAATTTATTAAAAAATCAAACAAAACCTTAGGCTTTATAAAAATAAACTTTTACAAATGTAACAAACATATAAAACTAAAATGCTACCTCACCTTGGTGAGACCTATACTAGAATATGCATCTTTTTTATGGGACCCATCCACCAAAGAAAATATTGATAAGTTAGAACAAATCCAAAAAAGAGCTGCCAGATTCATTACTGGAGAATATTCAAAACTGACAAGAGTAACACCGTTAGTTAAATCATTAAACCTTGAAACACTAGAGGATATAAAAACCAAGAGTAAATTATTAATTATACATAAGGCAATTAATTCTAATTTAGAAATACAACACAAAGATAACCTAATACAACCCTCAAATAGACATAAAGTTAAAAACACCTTTCTTATTCCATATGAAAGAACAAACACATACAACTTTTCTTTCTTTCCGTCCGGTATTCGGGTGTGTATTGGGTTGCCTGAGGAAACCGGGAAAGCCACAACTTTATCATCTTTTAAAACTCTAGTAAGAATACAGGACTAAACACAAACCATAGAAATACTTAGGAAGCAATAATCTTTTGTACAGAAGGAGCGTCTGTAACATATAAGATAAGATAAGATAAGATTTGATCTAGTGCATCAATGTATCCTAACAAAGCTCGTTATAAGAAATGTTCTTTTCATAAAACGGTCTCTTAAAATGTTAAATTCTGCAATTTTACATACATTATAAAAATGTTTATTCGTCCCAGAAATATAATATTCATTTTCATTAAAATTATTATTAACGAAATGGAACGAAGAGCCTTGAACATAAAATATATCACGCTTTTTAACTTCTTGAAACTCGATGAAACTTGAAAAAACTATTTTTTAGATCTCTATGTTCACAAACTTTGTCTAAGCTATACATATATTTTCATAAGGAGGTTAGCGGGGGATAAAGTGGGGGAGGGGGCTACAGCTTGTTTTTTGTCTGGTTACTTCTTTTCATTATCTCTTTCAGACGGTAGACTTAGGAGAGCTGCGTTAGTTGGCTCTACTCCCTAAGACTAAATATAAAATACATAGATTTGGCATAAATTTGTTGATCCTGAGGGATATGTGGATAACAGCTAGATCTGCATTTTCTTTTTCTTAGAGGTGGTGACCTTAAGAATTTATAACCATGAAATGCGATGATTTTGTTATTTACATGTGGACACACAAAACGGTGTTATATTTAGACTGTGACGACTGAAATTCTTTATTTTTTCATTCTATGGATTAAACGAAGGATCAGCCAACAGTTGTAGTTTATCGCATTTGGGGTAAATATTTTGTGGTAATGCAGACTCAAATGAGATATAAAATTATTAAATCCGCTAGATATGCTAGAAATATGTCATGTGTATGTGTAAGCTTGAATGATTACTGACCCAACTTTTGAGCCAGTTCCTTCCAGAAAAACGCAATTTATACATTTGGAGAAGGAATGTGTTTCCTGTCTTGGGTTTGTGTCGGTATGACAAAGCCAGTCACCTTCCTTTCACATGAGACAACATTCACCGATCCCTGGATTTTACTCACGCATGCTACTCCCCTGCAGGTTTTGTTCTCTATAACAAACACTTGTTTTCATACGCTTCGACTTTATTGTATTTCGTTTTTAAAAATTCACTATAAATGAAACCATTGCGACATTAAATAAATTTTATAATGCTAAACTGACATTCAAATGACTTCCAGTTCATTGAAATTTTTAACGATACAATAATAAAATAGGTAATCAAAAGGAGTAAATGTATCTTGAAATTTTTCTGCATATGTCCATTTTATAAAATCGCTTACACAAGATTTTACAATTAATTATTAAAATTTATTTAAATTATTTTTTTTCGTAAATCTTAATTTGGTATGAACACTTTAAGCTTTAAAATTCATTTAACATATAAGTTATAAACACATATGTTGTAGGAGATTATAGCAAATGAGGTACATTTTTCAAACGCCGAAGCACAGATTTAAAAAAAAAAATTGTTAACATATTTTGTTTGTAATTTATAAACGTTATAAAAGATCAATTGCAATGTTAATGTCGATTGAGTCTTGCTTTTGGGATGCATAATATTTCGTTTCTTTTAGCTCATCTTATCCATAGCATATACAAACGTTAACGAAAAGTCGATTAATAGTCTCTGTTTTGAGTATATAAATTAAAATTATATTTAGCTTTTTAAAACAAAAAATAGATCTATATGTTTTTTACTTGCATTTTTTTAAAAACTTATTTTTTTTTATTATCGCATTTATTATTTGCAGTTATGAAAGAGCGAAATGAGAACTTCATTGTAGCTCCTATAAGATCAAATAACATTTTTTATTTTAAGATTCACTTAAAATAAAGGATCATTTTCATTAATACTAGAGCAAATTTTATAATTTTATTAGTTATTAAAACATGCCATAAATACCTACCACCACTAATATAAAGTGAACAAATAGTCGTCAATATATTTCCAGTTATCTGTAGTCCTATTACTTCTCGCGTGAAGTCACATTTTATGATTATATTGTTTCTGTCCACGAAAAACTGCTGCTTGATATTACATTGAAGTATTCTTCCATCAGCCATTTTACCCGTTATATCCGCTGTATATGCGTCTATGACAAGAAGGTTAAAAATTAAATTATACGAAGAAAGGATTGAAATATATACGTTTTTAAAAATAATAAAATATGTTACTGAGGACGTTTTATGCACAACAAAGAAAAGGCCAAATTCTGTAGGTTAATTGTCATACAAAATAAATTAACATTATATTAAATGGCATAGTTTAGTTTCTATAAATAAATGACAACTTCAATATAAAAAATTAATTATAAGATAAATAGAGCAACAACTGCTTAAAAATATGCAGGGCACAGTGTAGTTTGTTGTAGCTACGTCATGAGCCTTTCCTGTCATCAGTTGATATAAACAAGATTGTGTGCTCGCACCAACATTCTTAGCAATTTTCTTACAGGCACTTCTTCGATACGCATTCAGGGATAACAGTAATAGAATCTGGTTACACATCAGAGCTGATGGAGGACTTTTCAACACTGACCACCTCAGACCCGAATTCAAAACTACAGACTTTCTAATTCGTGATGCAGGCACTGTTAGCACACAAAGAAACTGGTTTGCGAAAACTCCTGTCATGTTTTTCCAAAGTCTTCAAATTATTTTGTCTGCAAATCAGCTTGAAAAAGACAAACTCACGTTGGTTCAAGTCTCAGGTTCTCCACCTACAATCAATACCGACAAAGGAAACTTGGAGGTTATGGACTACTACACCTACTTGGAATCAAAAGTTTCCAATACACTGTCAAGTGAGTAAGAAATAACAGTAGAATAGGCAAGGTAGCCACCACAATGGCTAACTAAATAGTCTGGCTAAACACCCAGCTAATGGAGAAAATAAAATCTTGTTTCTATCAGTAAGCTGCAATTTGGGAGCAAAAAAATGGAATATATATTATACATCCCATGAGCCTTTATAGCTTTCAATCGAAGTGCTTGCATCGTATCCTTACTAGCATTAAAAGGCATGACAAAGTGTCTAATACTGATGTGCTGATGCGCGACATTACCAAAAGCATGTTCTCAATGCTTAGTGAAAGACGCCTGAGATGGCTTGGAGATTTAAAAATAATTTTCTCCTGGGGCATCCCAAAGGACCATTCCATATGGACAACTGGCATAGGGAAAGGAGAAGACATGTCGCCCACGTCGGCCATTCAATGATGGCTCAATTTACCGGATTTTCTGTAAAGCAAATGTTGTCTCTAAACTCCTCCATGTTAGGATTGGTGTTACCAGATAACATTAATCACACGTGGAAATAATTTCTTGAACATGGAATGAAAAACCTTTATTTTTAGAAAGCATTGAATGAGTTCGAAATTGAAAGAAATAGTTTTGTCAAGAAAACTTCTTTTCCCCTCTAATCTCTTTATGCAATTTGAGTGGTTCGAGAGACAATATCTTCAATGAGCCTCATGTAATTCATCGCCACAAGACTAACGTCTTTAAGTTCCTTATAAATGGGGCGATTATATCTAATTAAATTACAAATTATTTTTTCCGCATTGTATAATATTACTCTAAAACAGTTAACTATTAATTTCCTATTATGTATTTGCCATTGCATAAGATTTAAGAAGCAGAGACTACGTATTATTCTCGGTACCTAACGAAATTTATCTAAGAGAAAAGAGATAAATAAAGAAATACTAAAAGATTGAAGGTGACATTAAAAAGAAAATGAGATCAATAAAGAAGTAGAAAGCTATATAAATGCCAAAGATGAAGCCAGGTATTTAAAAAGATAGTCTGCGATAGATATATAGATAAATAGCTAGATGAATTTTTATTTTAAAAATTGTTAGTTATGCATCTAGATATACTTAAAGTCTAACTGGCTGTCATAAAAAATTTTGATACATAGTTTTCAGAATGAAAAAAGTTTTATACGTTGATGTATGTATTGTTTTTATAAGTATATTAAACAAAATAAATGTATTGAAAAAGGAAAACCATTTCATTTACCTAGAGCAGCTTGTTTGTCAGAAAATATAATTTGGAGCCATGTAAACCAATTTGGAGAATCCCAAGTAACGGAGATGCTCTTGAGATTCTGATTTGTGTTGCAAGTTGTGTCATCTCTATCTATAAGCCAGTCAAAATTTCCGGGGGCATTTGTTATGATTGCAGCATTTTGAATAGTCGCCAGGTCCCCTGAAATACGACAGATTAGTACTTCTTCTTATATCAATTTATACTTTTACAGACGCTCCTCCTTCAATACAGAAGATTATTGTGTCCTTAGCTTAATCCATTTCTATATCTTGTTTTGCGATTGTAATGGACATTGACATGTACATGCAGTGTCATTTTTTTTCCGAGTTGATCAATGGAACGCAGTCAACTTCCCATTTCCAGAAGGAAAAAACGAGACTTTGTATTGGTTTTGTCATAGTTACGGAATAAGATACTCTTTTTTATCCTAAAGTCTGATTTAAAATTAATTAACAATTTTTTAGAATAAAACATCATTTAAATAAAGATTGTAAAGTTTGGTTTATATTTTAAGTAAGTTCATCTTTATTGGGTTGCAACACGAGCTCTTTTACCGTTTTTTTAAAATATGAACGTTCCCTTCCCTTAGTAGAAAATGATAACACCAAATAAAAAGAAAATTGAAAAAACAAATTTTAAGTTAAAGTAAATGATTAACTAACCAAGTTCAGGTGAGAAACAAACGAATTTGTGTTATTACATTCCAAATAAGGGTCAAGATTCAGTCATTTATGGAAACTATGTAAACGGTGCACATGCATTGCTTATTTATTAGTATTTTTATGTGTGTCTTTACCATATATGTGTGAGATCTTATTAGCAAATATCTTAATTGTGAATTGATCTTTTTTAATGACAATCCATTTCATATAAATTTAATAATCATGATAAAAATATACAGTTTAGCTTTAATTTTAACATTTAAGAAGCAATTATAACACTTAATTTTAACTACTTACGATATTGACAACTGTCTCCAAACCATCCTTTCAAACATTTCGAATTTATACAGCGACCATCTACATCACAAAGATTTCGTTCACAGTTGCACTTGTATTTACAGCTTGTTCCAAACCATCCAGGCACTTTACATAGTGGGGCTACAAAATACATTAAGAATATAAGATTTTTCACTATATATTTATATATATACTAGCTGACCCATCGTGCGTTGAAACGACATCAGTATTAATGAATAAATTGAAAAAACAAATGAGCGATGTTTTAGAAAATGTTATAATAGAAATCTACGTGGAAGTGTAAAAAAAAAAAAAGTTTCCAAGCAAACGATAACGAACAGATAAATAAATTAATGATTTAAAATCTTAATTTTTTTAAATTTTAAAACGATCTTGTGGGGACTGGCTAAAAAATGAACGATTTTTAAATTTCTTTTCAGTATTCTCATGAACTCAAGCTATATTTCTCAATATCGTGTAAAATTAAAAAGGGATTTCAATTATTATAGTGCATTAAAAATCATTCGGGGCCCCTTGCAATGATGGTAAGAAACTTAGATGTTCAGCTTCCTATACGAATTAAATATATATACTTGAGTTGTATGCACTAAGATTGGCAAGATCCAATATTTTTTCAGTCATTTACGCTAAAACAATAGTTTTAATACAGCTAATATAAGAATAAAAGACATCTAGGGACCCTTAGGCCCATTCGGTGCAAGTTGTCTATTTATAAAATCTGTTCATTTTAATTTAGTTTTATTATTGACGAAGATCGCTAAATAATTGAATTTGGAAAACATCTTAAACTTATACGAGTAAAGAAAGGTAGAGGCCCGGGCCCTGAATGAAAAGAAATTATAAGTCCATGTCCTGTAGCATTTTAATATGGCATGGGGTACCAAGTTTTTGTATACTAATGTTTGTTAAGATCCATTTATTTTTTGTGTATATAGGTCGTATAAGGAAAAAATGAACTTATGGGCCCATTCAGTGCAAGATGTAAAAATGTAAACACCTGTTTATTTCAATCTGCATAATATTGGATATATTTATAATTATTATTAAAAATCGTTTATAATTGAATGGGGATTAAAATCTAAAATGTTTAAAGAAAAATTGTATTTTTGGACCCCAGCCATGAAGGAATTGTCATTAGGAGTTCAGTCCGATGTTTTATTTTAATATATGTCGTCAAGTATTTATTATAAACAAATTTTGGTTAATATCCATCAAATTCTTTAGTAACTAAGGCTTTAATTAATTTTTGTATAGTTTTTTTAGCAGAAATTGAAAAATTCGGCCTCCAGCGCCCCATGAGAGGTAAAAGAAAAAAAATTGCCAGTTACCTTTCCGGGAGCGTACTTAGCAGTGTACAAAAGTTTTATGACGATCGAATGCATGATTTATAAAGGATATGCAGACACACACACAAAGACATATTTTGATTTATATATATATATATACATATATAGATAGATATAAAAAACATGAAATCAAAGGCAATCTGGTCCCACTGTTGGAAGATTTAAATTTTTAAAAAATTTCTTTATTATAATTTGGAAAATATTGAATATATTGTCGATATTTGTCGACACCATGGAACAGAAAGTGGAATAAAATTGTAAACCTTTAAAAATAAAATCAAGGGTCCCTGGCCCCAAAGTATGAATAATAGATATTTAATGTCCTATATCGATTAATATGAGCTATAAAGCTATTATAATCCAAGTTTAGTTCAGATCCATTCATTTTCTCCGTCGTTAAAGCTTACTTACTTTATGTACATCTCATATCGGCAAAAACGAAATTAAGGGCCCGTTGGCCCAATCGATGCAAGAAATTAACTATAAAATACATGTTTATTTCGTTCTAATTCATAATATATATAATTTTAATATCTTTCAAGCTTATATAAAATCAAAATTGGAATTCTTAAATGATTACGAAAACAAAGATTTTAGGCTTTCTTTGTCAAAGGAATGGAAATTAGGATTTCAACGCAAGATGGTATTTTAATATTGTTTTTAAAGTATGTAACTACCAAGTTTGATCAAGATACATTCACTTTCCAAGTAGCTAAAATTTAACCTAATTTTTATATTGCTTATATAAATGAAAAACATTTTGGGCCTCCGCCCCCAAATGCGTAACACATACAATTTTCCTTTTTTTTTTTACTCACAAAAACCATCCTGGAAGCATACACAAAAATTTTGTAAAGTTTCATCGTGATCGGATTACTTTGTTACTCAGCTGTAAAGGACAAACGTAAACATACATTCATTCATACGTTCATAAATACAAACATAAAAACTTACGTAAGTAAATTTATACTCATACATACTTAGATACATATATACTTTGATTTTTATATATTGAAATATGGGAAGCTCCATTAATTTTCTCAGTAACTTACGCTTACACTAATTTGTATAAAGCTAATAAAGGGGAGATATTACAATTTCGGACCCCTGGGCCCATTCTCTGTAAGGTGTCGATTTAAATAATCTGTTCATTTTAATTCAGTTTCGTCATGTATATATTCCTCTAGATCGTTATAAATTGAAAGTGGGAAATATATTAAATATATGCTAAGAAGACATTGGTGGCACCGGCCCCGAAGTAATTGTCATAAGGAGTTCAGTGTCATATAGTACTATAATATTGGCTATCAACTTTTTAAATACAAAGTTTGGTTAAGCTAAATCAATTCACACAGTAGCAAAAAATTAAAAATAATTTTATATAGAACATATAAGCAAAAATGAAATTATGGGCCCCCAGGCCCAATCGGTGCACGAAAATAAGTTTAATATCATGATTATTTCAATCTAAATAATAATAACTACACTTGTAATTTCTTTCAAGGTAATGTAATATCTTAAGGGAAATAAAGTTAAAAAAAGTTTATGAAACTAAAGATTTCGGGCCCCAGGCCTAAAAGTAATGGACATTAGGAGTTCAAAACATATGGTATTTTAATGTGGGCTAAAAAGTATGTATGCACTAATTTTGGTCAAGACCCATTCATTTTCCAAGTAGCCGATGATTAAACTAAATTTTATATAAATTAATCAAAAATAATTTGGGCCCCCAGCACCTAATAATTGTCAATGTTTTAGAAGAAGAGTGTTTTCAAAAAGCCATCCCGGAAGCATAATCAACAATTTCCTTAAGTATCATTGAGAATGGTGAATGGTTTAGTCAGTTTTAAAAGACAAAATTAAAACAAACATACATACTTTGATTTATATATGTGTTGATAGATATAAGGGAAAAACACATTAAGGGCCCCCAGGGCACATTCCGTGCAAGGTTTGAAATGAAAAAAACTTGTTCATTTTTAATTAATTTTCCTTATGGATATATTTCTAAAGATGTTTTCAAATTAAATGGGAAAAATATGTTAAACATTTAAACATTTTAAGACATTTGGAGCCAATTGCCGCGAAAATAATGACATTTGAAATTCAGTGCCCTAAATTATTTTAATATGATCTATCATATTTTTTAGACAAAGTCTTTTCAGATCAATTCATCTACTCAGTAGCTAACACAAAAACTAATTTAATATAGCTTTAATTATTAACATATAACATTTAGGGCTCCAGAGCCCATTCACTGCAATATATAACGTTGAAAACACCTGTTTATTTAAAGATGGGTTATAATAGAATATTTATCTTCATTGGTCAAGATCTTCAATAATTGAATAGGGGAATAAAATTATAAAGGTTGATAAAAAAAAGTATTATGGAAACCCAGCCCCAAAGGGGCGACCTTTAGGAGCTTACTTACCTATAGTATTTTAATATTTGCTATCAACAATTTAATTACAACATTTGGTTAAGATCCATTCATTTATTAAGTAGATAGCCCTTACACTATTTTTATGTAGCGCATATTAGCAAAAATAATAAGCCAGCAACCAGTCGGAAAGGTTATTCAACAGTCTCAAAATATTGATGACGATAAGATGAATGGTTTCGTCAGTTATAACGGACAAGCACACACGCACTACATACATACAGACATCCTTTGATATATATATGTATATATAAATATATATATATATATATACACTAGCACTTTACCCGCACTTTGCTGCGTTAAATTAGGATTTCAGTTATTCAGTTATTGAAAAATGCGTCTTTTATATAGCTCATTATGAGAAAAAAACTATATTTAGGCAATCGTCCCCCTTGTGAGAAAGGATTTACTACTTTTTGCTTCTTACCATCGGGGGAGTGTACTCGACAACTTCCCAAAATTTCAACCTTCTACCTTCACAGAAAATCGGAGAATTAGTGTTAATTTAGATTTATATATCCCATTTTAAGGGGAAAAAGTAAGTTTAGGGCCCCCAGCCACACATCAGTGGAAATTTTAAAAATTTATATAATTATTTTCCTTATTACCATCGCGGGCTATTACTAAACAACTACAGAATGCTCTATACTTTTACCTACACATAAAAGGGGAGAAGCAGTAATTTTTAGTTGTTAATGGCTCATTTAATAGAAAAACTACATTGGGGCCTCCAGCATGCAATTAGTGATAATTTAACTATATATATTTATTTGTTAAAATTGATGAAGTGTACTCAAAAATTTCATAAAGTTTTAAGTTCTACATACTCGGCAAAATGGGCAATTAGTGATTTTCATATTTTACAGATAAAGAGAAATAGTTTTAGGGACCCCGGCCCAACATAATTTGGAATTTTAAATTTCCTTTTCGTCGTGAGAGGCTACTCAACAACCTCGAATATTTTCATGCTCCTTCCTACACCGGAATTCGGAGAATTAGTGATGATTGAGTGAGTGAGTGCATTAAAAACTTTATTTTGGCCCCAGGCCGCCAGTAAGGGATACGTTAAATATGTTTTCACATGCTACCATCGTGGAAAAGTATTTAACAACCCCCCAACGTTGCAAGGTTTACCCATTCGGGAAATAAGAGAATTATAGATTTTTAATTTTTATATAGCTCATATAAGAGAATAAAACATTTTTTAGGCCCTGGTCCTTATGAGTGTGTATTTCAAAAATCTTTTACACCAACTTTTGTTGTGAGATGATACTTAACAATTTTCAAAAATGTCATGCTCCTATCAACACGGAAAATTGTAGAATTAGTGATGAGTCAGTTTTTCATGTAAAAAAAAGTATATTTGGGGCCCCAGCCCTCATGAGAGGGAGAAGTAACATTAATTTTAGCGAATTTACATTGGGAACGTGTACTCGAAAAAATATTCACAGTCTCATGCTTCTACCTATACGGGAAAAAGTAGAATTAGGGATATTTCATTTTTATAGTGCTCATTTAAGGAAAAAACTTTGGGGGGCCCCAGCCCCCATGAATAGTAAATTTAACTATTTTTTAAAATTATCGTAGGAAACATGTAGTAAAAACATTTCCAAAGTTTCATGCTTCTACCTACACGGGAAATAGGAAAACTGGTTATTTTCAATTTTTATAAAAACCATTATAAGGAGGAAAAACATCTTTTGAGTCCCCGGCCCCAAATAAGCGAGAATTTTAAAATTCTTTTTTGCAAGTTTTCATCGTGATAGGGTACCCAAAAACTTCCCAAAATTTCAAGCTCCTACGTACATGAAAAATAGGAGAATTAGTGATCAGTCGGCTTTAAATATAAGAAAAGCTGTATTTGGGCTCCCGGCGCCAACTGAGGGAGTTTTTAAAAAAAATGTGGCCGATTTTTTCCAAAAGTGTGTACTCCAAACAATTCCAAGGCTTCCTACTTCTACATATACAGGAAATATGAGAATTATTGATTTTTAATTTTTATATAGCTCATTTAAGGAAAAAAACGTTTTATGGGATTCGGCCCCCATGAGTCAGAAATTTAAAAAAAAAAATTCTCAAATTATCGTCGAGAGCATAGACTAAAAAAATCAAAAGTTTTATACTTCTTCCTACACGGGAAATAGGAAAATTGGTGATTTTCAATATAAATAGAGACCATATAAGGGAAAAACGTTTTGGGCACCCGGCTCCACACGAGCAAGAGTTCTAAAATTCTTTTTCACCAGTTTGCGTCGCTACTGAGTACCCAACAACTTCCAAAAGTTTCATTCTCCTACCTACACGGGAGGTTGGAGAAATAGTGATGTAGTAAAAACAATTTTGGGCCCCCGGCCCCACATGAGTGAAATTTTAAAAATTATTCTACGTTAATTTTTGTAGACAGAGTGTACCCAACAACCTCCCAAAGTTTCATGCTTCTACCTAAACGGGAAGTTGGAGAGATATTGATTTTCAATTAGTATATAGCTTATATTATTAAAAAAAATCATTTTTAGGGCCCCGGCCCCCATGAGTGTGAATTTCAAAATTCTTTTTTGCCAATTTTTGTCGTAAGAGGATACCCAATATTTTCCCAACGTTTCATGCTTCTACCTACACAGGAAGTTGGAGAATTAGTGATGTAGTGAAAACAATTTTTGGGCCCTCAGCCCCACATGAGTGATATTTTTAAAATTCTTTTACGAAAATTTTCGTAGTGAGAGGGTACCCAACAACTTCCAAGAGTTTCATTTTTCTACGCACACGGGAAATAGGAAAATTGTTGATTTTTAATTTTTATAGAGCCCATATAAGGAATGTGTAATTTTTGGGCCCCCGGCCCCACATGAGCGAGATTGAAATTTTTTATTTCAATTTTCGTTGAGAGAGGATACCCAAAAAATTCCCAAAGTTACACGCTTCTACCTAAACGGAAAATTGGAGAATTAGTGATGCAGAAAGAAAAAGGTTTTGGGCCCCCGGTCCCACATGAGCGAGATTTTAAAAATTATTTTTTGCCAATTTTCGTTGTGAGAAGATACCCAACAATCTCCAAAAGTTTCATGCTTCTACCTACAACGGAATTTAGATAATTAGTGATTAATCAGTCAGTCAAGGCTTTCCCTTTTATTAATATACTAGCAATTTGCCTGCGCTTTGCTGCGAGACGATGGAGTATTACAGATAAGTTAGTGAGTGCATACAAAAAAAACCTATATTTTTGCCCAAAGGGCACACTAAGGAATATTTTAAATATTATTTCACCTGCTGCCATCGTGGAAGTGTATTGAAAAATTACCCAACGTCTTATGCCTTACTATTTGAAAAATAGGAAAAATAGTGCTATTCAATTTGTATATAGCACATATTTGAAAAAAACACGTTTTTGAAGTCCCGGCCCCAATGAGTGTGATTTTTAAAAGTATATTACGCTAATTTTTGTCGTGAAAGGATACCCAACAACTTCCTAAAGTTTTATGCTTCTACCTAAATCGGGAATTGGAAAATTAGTGATTTTTAATTTTTATATAGATAATATTAGGGAAAAACAACGTTTTGGCCTCCCAGCCCACAGTAAAAAATGTTTTTTTGGCAAAAACCCTCATGAGCGTGCATTTAAAAATTATTTTACGAGAATTTTCGTCGTTTTGAGGGTACCCAATAACTACTACAGTTATATGTTTTTACATGCTTCTACCTAAATGGAGAATTGGGGATTTGGTGATGTGTAGTTTTTTATAGTTTATATTAGGAAATAAACTACATGCTTGTTTTTTCATCAACCGAATTGAATATGATTGGAGTGAAGATACTTTTTTTAGCGCATTTTCGAGAAGTCGAATGCGCTATTGCACCCGTTTTGTCCGTCCGTCTGTCATCACCCGAGATCTCAGCTACCATAAGTCCTAGGACCATGATGTACATATGTTTTTTGTATGTCATGTCCTGCCATTTGTGCATCAACACTCAGTTACTCGATCCGTTAAAAAACCCCATTAAAACTACCAAAAAAAAAACATTGCGAATCGAGAGATAACACTGGCGCAGGTAACGGCCGCCATTGCCGGAAGTCCAATACATCGTTTTTCAAGCATTGAAGAGTTAAAGTTATTGGTAAGTTGTGCGAAAGCGTGCAAAAGAATTAGTTTTTTTTTTGTTGACGTCATTAGAATATGTGTAAAAGTTTAGAGAGTTTTACGTCATTATTTGTGGGGACTTCAATCAAGATCTTAACGGCCCAGGGGCAGAAATTGAAAACTTTTTCGAAACAAGCTTCAACATTCAACTACTTTCAACAAGATTGGCAACCACGATCTATCAAACAACAATTGATGGAGTATTTGGGCGATTAGCTGATAACAATTTAGAATGTTTCATTTATGAGTCCTATTTCAGTGACCACAAACCACTTGTAGTTAGATTTAAGAGAAAATAGAAAATTTTAAAATGTAAAGAAATGACTTTTAAATAATTTGTTGTCAGGTATATTCATTACACAAGAAAATTCATAAAAATATGTCTAAAATCTAAACAAAATTACTGACAACTACATAATGCTGATATCTAACATAAGGACTGATACATAATACGAAAATGCGCTAACACGTCCTGAGTCCAAAAAGGGACCAGGCTTAACATGATTTTTTCGAAATAAAACGCCTTTTTTCTTAAATCCCTTTGTCTACACGATTATAGAATTAGAATTATTATGTCTTGTTGTTTTCCTCGTGAAACATTTATGTCATGAGTATCAAATCTATTTTGTTTTTTTTATTGTTTTATTATCTATTTCTATTAAATAGTGATTATAATATATATATATAAAATTTAATTTATGTCTGTATGTGTTTGTGTGTGTCTGTGAGTGTGTGTGCGTACTTGTCCTTTATTAATGAATAAAACCATTCATCTGATCGTCATGAGCATCTTTGAGACTGTTTAGTACCCTTCCAGAATGGTAAATTGTTACTTTTTTTTCTCTATTTAACTCTAAAGGGATGCCGGGGGCCCTTAATGTCAATTTTTTCTTACATGAGCCATATACAAATCAGTTTAAGGGCTATCTACTTCATAAATTTATGGATCTTAACCAAAATTTGTAATTATATTCTTGATAGCCAATATTAAAATACTGTTGGTAGTTTATCTCATAAGGCTCGCTCTTTTGGAGCTCGGGAGGCCAATAATACCTATTTTTATAAACCTTTAAGATTGTATTCCACAATTCAATTATTTAAGAACTTGACAATTGATTATAAATGTATCCATTATTATCCATCTTAAAATAAACAGGTTGTTTCAACTTTTTATGCTGCCGCGAATTGGTCCATGGGCCCTTAATGTCATTATTTAATAATAAAAGCTATAACAAATAAGTTTATATGCTAGCTACTGAGGAAATGAATGGATTTTTAAAAATGTGTCTACAAAAACTTGAGACTGTTAAGAAACCTCCTGGGATAGTAACTGTCAACTTTTTTCTCTCAATTTACAAACACTTGGGGCGCCGGGGCCCATAATCTCATTTTTTTGCTTATTTCAGGTATATAAAAATTAGTTTAAGCGCTAACTACTTGCTCTATTTATGGATCCTAACTAAACTTAGTATATAAATACCTGATAAGTAGTATTAAAACACCATAGTGCACTAAACTACTAATAGCAACTACTTCGGGGGTTGGGGCCCAAAATACCTGTTTTCTCAAAAGTTTAAGATTTTATTCCCCAAATCAAGTATTAAAGGTCTTCACAAATAATGAAAAATGTACACATTTGTATCTTCATTTATATGAACATATGTTTTGAACTTTAGATCATGCCCTGAATGGGCTCTGGGGCCCTTTAAGGCCATTTTTTCTTATTGAGCTATATAAAAATTACTTTATTCATTAGCTACTTGCTATACTGATGGATTTTATTTCAACTTTGTGTATAAATACTTGATAGCAAATATTGAAATACCACAGGGCACTAAACTCCTAATTGCAACTCTTTCGGGGCTGGGGACCAAAAATACCTGTTTTTATTAAACGTTTTTAGATTTTATTCACCAATTGAATAATTAAAGGTCTTGACAAATAATTATAAAGGTATCCATTATTATCTATATTGAAATGAAGAGATGTTTTGAACTTTATATCTTGCCCTAAATGGGACTTTGGTCCCTTATTTTTTTAGTTTTTTATTTGAGCGATAAAAAAATTAGTTTAAGTGCTATCTACTTGGAAAAATAATGGATCTTAACCAAACTTTTCAGTAAATGTTTAATATATTTTGCCCATTCAAATTTTAATGGTCTTGACAAATAATGACAAACACATATGTTATCATGCAAACTGAAATGAACAGGTGTTTTTAACTTTACACCTTGCAATGAATGAACCCCATCATGACTTTTTTTGCCTAAATAATTGTATGCGTTAAGTTTTGTGTAAAAGAGTTGATCTTAAACAAAATTGTTTTATAAAATCTTGGTAGCCCAAATTAAAATGCTATTGGGCACTGAACTTCTAATGTTAATTCCTTCTGGGCCGGGAGCCCCGAATGTCTGTTTTTGGTATATACTTAAAATATTTTCCCCATTTCATTTTTAACAATCTAGAGAAATATATTCATGATGAAACTGAGTTAAAATTAACAGATTTTTTTAAATTAACAACTTGCAAAAAAAATGGGAAAAGGGGCCCTTAAATGTCTTTTTCCCTTTTATTACCTTTATAAAAATTAGTGCAAGGTTAAGTTACTGAGTAAATAACGGATCTTACCAATCTTAGTGCATAACAACTCAAGAGACTATAAATAATTATTACTATAGGGACATGAAATTTTCATGTTCATTCCCTCTGGCAGGCGTCCCCAAATGTTTTTGTAATGCACGTTGATAATCTAATTCCCCAATCAAGTTTACACAAGATTGAGAAACATAGCTTGAGTACAAATTATCACTCATTTTAGAGCCTGACCCTTTAATGGCGTTTTTTCCTACTTTTTTAAAGCTTTTAAATTATCATTTTATTTATCTATTTGCTATGAATCTTGGACTTTTTTTCACACTTCCGTGTAGGATTCTGCCATAATTGTATTTAAAACATATCACTCATTGGATTCTTAAATAGTCATTTTTACTAAGATCGTCGCAACACATGACCGGGTCTGCTAGTCTTTTATAAAATATGCACATATACAAGTCCTGCTTCTTTCAATTTCTTTTACAATGAGTCAATATATTTATCTCATTTTTCTAGGTACATGATTCCAAGAAAGAAGATGCATGTTCCGATAAGACTCTGGGGAATGTATGGAATTATTTAGATGTTTTTTTCTTGTATTTTGTGTGTGTGTGTGTATGTGTGTGTGTGTGTGTGTGTGTGTGTGTGTGTGTGTGTATGTGTGTGTGTGTGTGTTTGTGTAAATTTACGTATCTATAGCTTCCTACTTCTTTAACCGTTTCAACCCTGATTTAACAAACATGTATATTTTCATCATCACAAAAGTATTTATGAAACCTCATCATTCATGGAGGTTTAATTAGCAACACATTTTTACAGACACGTAAGAAATATTAAATATATTCCGAATTACGCTTTGCATTTAAATAATTAACATCTACTATATGTTATTCAATAGCATTCTTCTTTTTTAAAATACCTGTATAGAAAAGGATGAAACACACAATTGTAGCATAAGTAATTTTGTTCCTAAATTTAAATAGTGCCACTATTCGAACAGATGCATAAATTAATTTAAATTTAAAACTAGACCATTGTTAATCTCAAATGTTACTTTTACATGTACATAAAAGCTTAAATATATGTAACCTTTAGAATCTTTTCAAATGTTTTATCGCTTGCCGTAAAAGTAGTGGAACAAAAATACTATGTACAAAATCTAAATCCCACACTAACTTAATGAAAACTGCCGAAAATTAATTTAACAATATTAAACTTATAAATATTTCATTTTTAATTGTCTAATTTATGATACGTTCTGATAAATTTTACACGTTTACTCACTTTTAATCACAACTCATGTTACCCTTAATTTAATGTTTTTTAAAAAAATCTTAAAGATTTTTTGTAGGACTTTGTTGAAGCAGAATAATTTATTCCCTTAACATAATTTTATTTCATGAAAATACATAAATCCCACTTTAAATGCCCATTCCCCATACTAAAATTCTACCTCTAAAATTGTATAAATAATTAGAAAAGAAAACTTACTCTGATTTTTCACACATGACAGCAACATTGTAAAGCAAAAAAGTACTGGAAGCCAAGTCATAATGATAGTCGAGACTTATTTTTATCTTCACTTGTGAGTTACAATACAGTCTTTGTGTCCTGCCGAACTAAACTTTATTCACAATTTTTTTTTTGAATACAAAAGCACTACTAAGTATATAGAATTCATAATTATAGCTTCAAATTGCTTGAAGAAATATAATTCTTTTCAAGGAAAAACGAAACAAAAATTCCAAGGACGTAGATAATATAGCAGCTACTATTCGACACTTGTTAGTGAAATAAACATAGCTTCGTATATCTCAAACTAAAAACAGGAAGTTATAAACACTAGCTCTTGGCCTTCAAATAAATGTAGAATACCACTTATATTTGAATGACCGGAATGTTACAGTTTTTGTTAACCTGAACCAGGATATAAATTAAAATATGTGTAATAATTAATAACATTTTGAATAATTCTTTGAACATTTTCTAGAAAATTCTAATTTGCACGTTAACCTACGCCTCATGTAATTTGCTTTTTTCGTTTTTTTTTAAATAAAAAAAAAACAATAATGGCTATTTTCAGTTTGCTTGTGGATACTGAGCATGAAAGCCACCGTGTTTGTTAATTAAAAAAAACAAAAATGCTTTGATACAAACTTTTCTCCGAAACCCGCCGACATTTGGTTTCCGATTGTAGATTTTGTTTAGGCGTATATAATAACTAGCATCAAAGCTCGTCTAGGGATGGGAATAACCCGACAAGTGAACTGTGCTGTTCATGGCATAACATCATGGACAAATATATAGTAGTTTCATTTGAAGTATTGATCATAATTTTACCTTTAAATTACACTTTGTTAAATCGCAAAACCAATTTTAAAAAACAAAAAGCACCAGCTTTAAATCGATATTCAGAAAAGGTAAACTATAAATCTTGTAAAGTGGTTCGTTTATTATTGTAAGTTTAGAAACAATCAACTTTCCTCGTAATATATTTTTAAATTTTTTTTTTTATCTAAAGATGAAAATGGTTGTTGATCGCTATTTAGATGCATGTGTGGATACACATTTTAACCAAGAAGTGCATTATAATTATGTTTATTACTCCAACATTTGACAACGTAAGCTAAATAACATTTTTTCTTACGCTGAAGAATAATATTTTAAAGCAACAGCTACGTGTTTTAGTGAAAGATTGTAAAATAACTTAAGTTTACTCGGACTGACCATTATACATGTCCCTATCGAAACAGCTGACCTGATCAAAAGGAAATAAAACTCTTCAACAGGAAAAAAAATGTTTTAATTGCCACCACTTACAATCTTAATAGCCATCATGAGTGAGTAGGCACGTAGATTTATGTTTCTATAATTCTTTTTTATTTGTTTTTTAATTTTAATTTGAAACTCTTACTATTACGCCTTACTTTCTTTCATCATGAGACTGCAGTACATACATTTCGTTAGCTGCTAAGACATATAATTTGTTGTTAAATTAGTTTGAAAGTGTAAGTGTTATTTTTTTTTAAAAAGTATTAAGATTTATTAATAATCCAAACATTTACGTGAACGTTTTGCAAATTTTCGCGTCTATCCAGCTTTAAAGTAAAATAGACTGTATATATTAATATGACCTACTGCCACTACATCATGGCAAAATATTTAGAGATGTTAAAATAAACCCACATAATATGCCGCCAAAAGTACTTGACCAAAGTATAAGATATCAGAAGAGGAAGGATATAGTCTATCAAAATTCTTTATGATAACTTTTGTTACAGAACGAGTCGATTTAAAAAAAAGAAGTTATTTAATATTCATTTAATGATTTTCTTGACATAAAATTTGCACATGTAAATTTTGCGTAAAGGATATTTACAACGCTTTTAAATCATAGCCTAATGGCATAATTTTATGGCAAAATTACTCCCTACTTCAAAAGTCAATTAACCCAGCCTAAAAATAGCTTGACTCTACATTACAGATTTTAATCTGTGTCCTAACATCCCTCCTGTCTCTCCCTAAATTTAAATACAGGGGATGTAAAAGAACATTTAGTTAAATACCCACACAACCATTTGTTTCTTAACTCTTACACAATTAATTATTCCCTATCGCACCAAACAAACATTTAGTATGAAAATGTCTGTAATAAAAATCAAGACAGGTTTAACTATGTTTTAAAGTGTAAAAATTTCAACCAGATTCAATATCAAGGTTAACGCTATATTTATTTGATTTGCTCACCTTCTGTTTCAAAATATTTGACTGTCTGTAACATCCCTAATGGACTGTAATCGGAGCGGGGCTCTAAAGACAAGTTAGACAGGCCAACGGAGACTAAAAATAAATATATTCATTTTTATGTAAATGTGACGCTTTGGGACACTAGTGCGTGTCTATACCACGTAATTAAATATAAATAAAAGTGTGTACAATTGTAAGCAATCAATTATGGATGTCTTATTTACTACATAAGTTAGCCTTACAGAGGCGTGTTGAGCCTTGTCGTCCATGAGGGGCATCCACCAATTATCTTCGTCGTCTGCGAATCATCCACGGGCATAGGCCACGTACGAGATACATCCAGACCTCACTGTCCTCACTGTCCTGGATAAGCTTCTCCGGGATTTTCCATTCATGGCCAATTATCTGGATGTCTGCCTCTAACTCTTGGCACCAAGTGCTTTAGGATGGCCTCTATAACTCTATGTGTTCAATTTCAGGCCCTGTCTTGTTTTATTAGAAGCAGGTTTTCTTAGTGTATGACCTATCGACCCGAACACTCTTGAAGAATATCTTCCTCAATGTGGTTCTCTTTTTTCCGCTGCCATAGCACTCGGTTGCTAATTTTTAATTCAGCATCCTCTAACACGCTACCAAGGTTAACAAAACTTTATATCTCTTTAAGGGCTTCTCCTTCAAGCGTAATGGGTGGTGTTGTTGAGCCTTCTCGGCCACGAAGGACATCCACCGATCATTTTCGGCGTCTGCACTTCCTCCAAGGACATAGGCCACCTACAAGAGACCTCCCGGCATCTCTATCCTGGGCCATTTTCTCCAGGATGTTCCTTTCATGGCCAATTATCTTGATTTCTGCTTCCAATTCTCGGTGCCAGGTGTTTCTTGGGCGGCCTCTTTTCCGATTACCCTGTGGGTTTCATTTCGGGGCTTGCCTTGTTATATTAGAAGCAGGTTTCCTTAGTGTATGACCGATCCACCTCCACTGCTTTTGAAGAATCTCTTCCTCAATGGACTTCTCTTTAGTCCGGTGCCACAGTTCCCGGTTGTTGATTTTGTCCTGCCAGTGAGTTCTGAAAATCCTTCTTAGACAATTTTTAATGAACGACTGGATTCTGTTCATGTTTACAGACGTTGTTCTCCATGTCTCAGCTCCATATAGCAGCACTGGTTTCACCATAGCGTAGAAAATCTTTATTTTTAACTTGTTGCCTCAGTTTTTAGTGACCCAAACATTATTGAGTTGTTGGAAGGCTTCTCTTGCTTTTCCGATCCTTATTTTGATGTCGGCTTCTGTACCACCTTGTTTAACAATCATGCTGCCAAGGTAAACAAAACTTTCCACCTCCTCAAGGGATTCTCTATCAAGCATGATGGGTGATGTACTGGTGGCATTAACCTTGAGGACTTTACTCTTCCCTTTTGTGTATGTTGCTAGCAGAAGTTGCTGCGACAATGTTTGTTTTCTCCTGCATGTGTAGTTGGGTATGTGCAATTAGGGCAAGGTCATCAGAAAAGACCAGATCATCAAGTTGATCCCACAAAGTCCATTGGATGCTATTCCTTTTCTGCTGTGTAGATGTTTTCACCTGGGTGATGTCCTGGTTTTATTAAACTTGAGGACTTTACTATTATTATTATGTATAATGAGACCTACGCTAACAGAAGTAGCTGAGACAATTTTTTGTATACGGCATATGTTATAAGTAAGTGCAAGATCATCACCAAAGTCAAGATCACTAAGCTGATCCTACAAGGTCCATTTAATGCCATTCTTTTCCTGTTGTGTAGATATTTCCATCAACCAGTCAATGGCTAGCAGGAACATGAATTGTGACAGCAAACAGCCCTATCTCACACCTGTCTTCACCTGGAAAGCATCTGTCACCTGCTGACCATTGACAACTCGGCAGTTTATCCCTTTGCAAATTTTTCTGATTATATACGTAATCTTCTGTTTCACCCAATGATGCTTTAGCAATCTCCACTGAGTCTGCCTTTCCACACTGTCGAAGGCTTTATCGTAGTCAACAAAGTTGACATAGAGCGGCGAGTTCAACTCTAGTGACTGCTCTAGAATGATGAGCAGTGTCGATATTTGATCACTGCAGGATCTGTTGGTGCGAAAACAAGCTTGTTGGTCCTGCAGCAGAGGGTCTACCGCGTTTTTCATCCTGTTAATTAAGCAATACACGGTTAAAAACATTTCTTGGGATGGACAGCAAGGTGTTCCCTCTGTAGTTTAAGCAGGCGCTTAAATCTCACTTCTTTGGGATCTTGATAACGAATCCATCTTTCCAATCAGATGGCACTTGCTCCTTTCATCATATCTTCATAAACAGAGGGTGTAGCATATACACACTGGTTTCCAAGTCCGCCTCAAGTGCCTCTGCTGTAATGCCATCAGGCCCTGCAGCCTTTACATTTCTTAGTTGTTTAATGTCACTGCTCGGGTTGCCAACCGTCCGTAAATTTACAGACAGTCCGAAAAGATTTTTTTCGGAAAATTGCCTCTCCGTTTTTTTTGTTTTTTTTAAAAATTAAGACGCCCGTAAACAATTTGACAAAACATTTAATCTCAACTTTTAACAAATCAGTCAATCGTGTTGTGATATCTATTTTTTAAATTCAAATTTTAAATTTAAAATTGTTTTAGTGGCATCCCACGCTCTATAATAAACTGTAATAGCTTTCAGAATGCCCAGGGTCGTCCGCAGAGACGCATCGCAACAAGATAGACTTAATTAGACAGATCGTTGGTCGTTACGTCAAAATTACGCGTAAATTATGACAACATAAATGTAAAATAATAAAATTAGTACATATATTTTTTTTAATGCGGAGAAGATGAATGCAAGCGAAGACGATTGCATCAGTGAAAATCGTGAATTAAACGGAAACGCGGATAAAATTATTGTTATTAAAAACTAAGTCTAACAGGAATGAAAAATGCTATTTTCAAACAAAGCGAATTTAAGGACTGAATATCATTGTATGTATGTGCTTTAGAAAGATATTTAGCATTGCATTTGTTGGTGAACGAGACGTTAGGAGAAGATGAAATAATATTCAAACTATGTCAACAAGTAAATTTGCTGGTGGAATGTTTCAGTTCTCGACTAAGGATTAAAAAAACAGAAAAAAAAAACAAACAACAAAACATTTCCTCTAACTGCTCATAACAAATAGGTAACAGAATGAGAAATAAAAGTGGCAAATTTTGTCGCAAGAAGAAACTTGCCACAAAGTGTAATGGTTGACATCTCGGAAAATGTTGCAGATTGGTTTCATGATTAAAAAATCGCTAAAAATTTTAGTTCTAAACGAACAAAGGGATCTATGATGATTAAAATGTTATGGCAAACTGAACAAAGAAGATGTGTCCTCTAAGTTGAGCTCATGTCATTTTACTCTGATTGTTGATGAAACAATTTATATATCGACCACATAAAAAATGGCACTGGTGGTATTCCACTTCAATGTTGAAATTATTTCTGTCTAAAGTTCAATATAGATTTTATCGTTCAGTTCTTTTAAAAGAAACAACAGAAGAGTTTAATTTTGCTTCAATCAAGGCATTCCCGTCGAAGATAATACCACTGGCCAATGTAATGGTACTTGGAACTGATGGAGCCAAATATTCCATGCTTTCATGTTTCAGAAGTGTAAAACCAAATATATTTCATATACACTGCACATGACATGTAAATGCCCTATGTGCCGCTGAAGCTTGTAAAACATATCCTAAATTTATCGAACTGCTATGCAGAGACATCACAGCCATTTTTTCACATAGTTGCAAAAGATTACAGCTGTACAAAGAGTTTCAAGTGTCCGTGGAAGCAGAAACTCTTCAAATATTGCAGCTGTGTTCCAGAAGGTAGTTGAGCCAATTAATTTTATTTCTAACCAATATGATGACTTTGAGAAATGGACCGGGAAAATTACTCGCACGACAATAATTGACGGTATAAATGTTTCCATGTATGATCAAAAGCAGAAGGAATTAAGCATTGTCACTAATGATAAATGTCATACAAGAAACTTACGTTATAAAATATTAATATGGTAATAGAGACGAGCTCACATTGGTACTCTAATTTTTTAACTACAATGCTTGGATTATGCTTTATATTCGTTCGTGTTAAGGTCAACATCTTATATTACATGTGGACGTACAAAATTGTTGTTTTTTAAAGTAAATTTTGTTGAGCGCTCCTATATTTGTCATTAAATTTTATTGTATTGAGTTGGCAACCCTGGGCACTGCTAATCTATTCTTTGCTGGGAATATTACAGTTAATTAGCCCCTCACAGCTCAGTGGGTAGCTTCTTTGTTTGGGTTGGTTTCCAGCATCTGTGGATCCCTCCACTTGCTACAAGGTAGTAGGGCTGATTTATAGATATATAGATAGATATATAGATAGATATATAGATAGATAGATAGATATATAGATAGATAGATAGATAGATAGATAGATAGATAGATAGATAGATAGATAGATAGATAGATAGATAGATAGATAGATAGATTAAATAGGTTATGTTTTTTAAAGAGTAATTAAGAAATTTTAATGTTAGTATTTTACTTTGTTGTTTAAAAACATATTCAATTTTATTGAAAGTTCACGTTCGAAGTGTAAGAACGCGAAATAATAAGCTATACAAAAGGGGGTTTTAAAATTGATTTTAGCGCATTTTCGAGAAGTCGAATGCGCTATTGCACCCATGTTGTCCGACCGTCCGTCTGTCATCACCCTTGATCTCAACATCCATAAGTCCTAGACCCATGAGGTATATATGTTTTTTGTATGTCCTGACCTGCCATTTGTGCATCAACACTCAGTTACTCGATCCGTTAAAAAACCCCGTTAAAACTACCAAAAAATATTGCGAATCGAGAGGTAACACTGGCGCAAAGAACGGCCGCCATTGCCGGAAGTCGAATACATAGTTTTTCAAGCATTTAACAGTGGTGCGAAAGCGTGCAAAAGAATTAGTTTTTTTTTAGTTGACGTCATTAGAATATGTGTAAAAGTTTAGAGAGTTTTACGTCATCATTTGTGGTGACTTGTAGTTAGATTAAAGAGAAAATAATTTTTAGCGCATTTTCGAGATGTCGAAATCGCTATTGCACCCGTTTTGTCCGTCTGTCATCACCCTGATCACAGGATCCATAAGTCCTAGACCCATGGTGTATATATGTTTTTTGTATGTCCTGACCTGCCATTGGTGCATCAACACTCAGTTACTCGATCCGTTTAAAAAACCCGTTAATACTACCAAAAAATATTTCGAATCGAGAAGTAGCACTAACTCAGGGAACGGCTGCCATTGCCGGAAGTCGAATGCACAATTCTTCATGCATTGAAGAGTGGTGTGAAAGGGTGCAAAATAATTATTTTTTTTTTTGTTGACGTCATTAGAATATGTGTAAAAGTTTAGAGAGTTTTACGTCATCATTTGTGGTGACTTCAATCAAGATCTCAGCGGCCCAGGGGCAGAAATTGAAAACTTTTTCGAAACAAGCTTCAACATTCAACTACTTTCACCAGGATTGGCAACCACGATCTATCAAACAACAATTGACGGAGTATTTGGGCGATTAGCTGATTACAATTTAGAAGGTTTCATTTATGAGTCCTATTTCAGTGACCACAAACCACTTGTAGTTAGATTAAAGAGAAAATTTTTAAAATTTAAAATGTAAAGAAATGACTTTTAAATTTAAACAAATTTCAGGTATATTCATTACACAAGAAAATTCATAAAAATATGTCTAAAATATAAACACAATTACTGATAACTACATAATGCTGATATCGAACATAAGTACTAATACATAATGCGAAAATGCGCTAACACTTCCTGAGTTCCAATAGGGACCAGGCTTAACATGATTTTTTAAAATTATTGCTTTTGTGAGTGTGTGTATGTGTGTGTGCATGCGTGCTTGCGTTCCAGCATGCGTGTGTGTGTGTGTGTGTGTGTGTGTGTGTGCGTGTGTGTGTATTCGTGTGTTTTTCAAAATACAAGTAAGTTTTAATTAAGATTGTAGTGAAGACTGTTTATTGCAAAAAAGAATTGACGACCTTAAGCAATCTAAATGACCTATTAATGTAATTATTTAAATTTTTATTTTTACTTGAGAATAACAAACAACAAAGTGTCTAAAAATTGTGCTTTACTCATAATAAATAGATAAATCGAGTAATAAAACTTTAATAAACGCAGAGAAATGCGTTAAGCACAATAACATTTATTTTTTGAAAAGAAATTGAATTCTCTTCAATTACACATTTGCATTATTCCAATTATCAAGACCTTCAAGAATACAATAAAATTTATCTGTTCAAACTTTACTTTCAAAATTAAATCCAACTTTCCTTTCAATGATAATTATAAATAATATAATAGTCCAAGTCACTCACTGGATGTGGAACGCTGAGGAACGTTGTACAACAGTCTATAGCAGTTGAAAAATCGTGTGGTGATTAGCGCTGTAAAAATAGTTTATATGATGTAGCCATTGTTTGATGTGCTTCTGTGCGCAAAATACAACCCCTATTATTAAATACTTTGCGTGCATTTCAGAAAGTTTAATATTTCGTATTTATCAAAAAAGGACAAGTTTGTTGGGCTTTTGAAAAAGTTTGGCGCCGTAGGCGCCCTAAAAAAGGAAGCACCACAGGCGCCACGGCGCCCCAGCACAATCTAGAACCTTATAGTCATTGTTTCACTTTTATAAATTTTATATAGGATACAATAAATAAATTGAATGAATTGATACTTAGTGTTGCTATTTTTATGTAAAGTGTAATGAACCCAGTTTCTTGCATGAATCAGATGTTGTATAAATTATCAAATTATGTTCATATTTTTAAATCCTTTATATAAACTTGTGGTGTGTGAGCTCATGCTTGCTTGCTTTCCGAAATATACTTTGCATCGATTTTTAACCAACTTCCTTGTAAGCTATCTCTATGTATTGTAGAAGATCTGTGTCGGGGTTCTAGTTTACTTTCTCCTACTGCTCTCGTTCAAGTAATAACAACTCGCCACTCAGTCAATTCTTTATTTACATCAAAGCTTCTCATCTGGCCGTCGTTACGTTCGTAGCGCTCCGTCTCTCTGTCCGTACTACGATCTAAGTGGACCAGACTCCTACTAGACACCATTGGTTGGACTCGTTGGCTCCCTGACCTAGTACATCGCGGCTCCCTGGCTTCTCTCCTCCTGGTCTGACAAGTTCACGCCCTTTTATTGCTAGCCACTGGTATGTGGGTGATATGTGAGACGCCCTCCTTATTAAAGCCATTAAATCGAAATGGCATTCATAGTTCCCACAAGTTCACATAAATTCCATTTTCATCTCCCTGGGCTATGGTTACGTTGACAGCACTAAAATCTTTTCTCCCGTCACTGACGATTATTCGTAACCTAACACCCCCACGTTCCGTCGCCCTCTTGCCCTGAGCATGGTCAGGTGAATTAGGGGGGTGGACAGTATGGGGTGATAACAATTGGCTGGGGTGAACCTTTACCCAAGTGTTTCTCCACAGTATCATGTTAATTTTTTAGATAGGCTCGTGGTGCGTATTATGTTCAACAACCTTTCCTGTCGCGCAATAAGGTGCACATTATATTGACAATACTTTTCAAAAATATATTCATGATCGGTGAGCATTATATTAAACACATTTTACGAGACATAATTAGAATTTTCTGTTCTCGGATTGTCTTGCGCTGCGTTTTATAATAAACATCCTTATAGTTAAGTCTCGTATATAAATGGATTTATAGAAAAAAAAAGGGTTTTTTTAACATTTGAAGTCATTCGTAATAGGCTTTGTGGATTTTATTTTATAGGGCATTAGATGGAAATCAACTTTATAGCTATTATTTTCATTTGAAACAAATGTATACCGAACATGGAAAAATCTTCGATTTAAATATAAACTTTTTAAAACAATAATTATGCAACAACTGTTAAAAGCTAAATTATGTCTATGTGGAGAATTAAATGGCAGTTATTGTTTGTTATTTTCAAATAAGTACATAAATGTCATGCAAACAGGGATTGCAGCTAACCCATTTCTTAATTTAGAATAGAAAATTAATTTTTTAAAACATATATTCAATCAATCTTTTTTAAATGCCTTTGTTATTTTTGTGGTAACACATCTATTCCTTCACATTTTTCGAAATGTACTTATTTGGTCATTTTTTTCTATTTGTCGTAATTTCAAGATAAACATCAAAGAACGTGGCGTGCCTTCTTTGAAATATACAAGACACAAAATGCTTGAAACGGGCTCTTATCAGACATTGCCATTAAGGAAGTTCCTGGATCACAGTTGATTGTGAACACTTACAGTTTGTAGTGTTCACTGAATCTCATTTGTATCCAACTAAGTTGCCATTACATTTGAGATATGTATGTGAGTTTTTGCTAGTGTGTATGTGTGTGTATGTGTATATATGGGTGTTTGAATGTGTTTGAGTGTATATATTTGTGAGTATGTGTGTTTGTGTGTATATGTGTGTGAGATTGTTTTTGCGTATACGTTTGTGAGTTTTAGATTGTTTCTGTGTGTGCGTTTGTGTATACGTGTTTGTGTATGTGTGTGTAAAGCTTTCAAAAGTGTTTAAGCCATGTAGCTTTATAGATCTTATTGCCTGATAAAGTATATGGACTTAAGAGGGGGCACAACTTAAATAGAACTAACTCAGTTTTGTATCAAGCTCGGGCAAAGCAATTTTTTATATTTAAATTCAAAATGATATTTTTTATATTTCAAAGTTAATCAATAACAAATGCATATCTTTGTCTTTCTCCTTTTGTATCCCCTCCATACAACCATTTATAAGTCTATCGCTATATATCTTAAGGCTTTTAACTATCAATATTTAAAAAAAAGGTAATTGCTTCTGCTGTACAAACTTAAAGCATGCAGAACCCCAGAAATAGATTGATTTCAAGTATTCCACTTGTTGAAATACAATCTAGGAACTGAACTGCAAAATCTTTTTGTGATCTTGACTGAGATCCAAACGGAAACAAAATTTCAAGCGAATCCGTTGTACAAACTCATCTTAAGTTTTACAAAGTATGCATTCCATGTTCAAAGCTCGGGGCTAAAATGTGATGTAATATTAATTAATATCAACATTAACAAGTAAATAAAAGTGTAATGTGATCATATTTACATGAAATCTGAACTGTTTTATACTCATCTTAGCATTCTACTTTTACTCTTGTACTACGGTATAATGCATCCTCGCAAATAGCGGCGTCAAATTTAGTTGCTATTTCGTATATTTAATTGATTTTTTTTTAAAAGATAATAATCTGTTCTGAATGCTAAAAATTATATACATTTTAATTTACCGGCATAATCTTTTAATTATACTGTATCGTTTAATTGAAGATGATGCAGCTTTATCAATGTATATCACTTTTTGTTATCACAGCACACTATCTTTTATACTATACTAGCAGAACAGATCGTGCGTTTCAACTATCTCAGTAACAAAATGACTATTTAAGGATCCAATTAGTGATATGTTTTAAAACATTTCAGGGCCCTAAAGCAATGTAATATTCGCTACCAAAATTTTTGTAAAGATCAATTCTTTTACACAAAACCTAAAGCATAAACTTAATTAAGGAAAAAATGACTCGATGGGGCCCATTAAGTCCTAGATGTGAAGTTGAACACTCCTGTTCATTTTATTTGCATGATAATGGATATATTTGTTATTATTAGATAAAATCGTTAAAAATTGTTCATGAAGATTGAATGAATGGTTTAGTCAGTTAAAACTAACAAGCGCGTGCGCACGCACACGCGCACACACACACGCACACGAACACACACACACTCACACGCACACGCACACACACACACACGCACACGCACGCACCCTCGCACGCACGCACTCACGCAAGCACCCACGCACGCACGCACGACACCCACACACACACACACACACAAACACACACACACACACATAATTTCATTTTTATTTACATAGATTAATGTCTAAATTTTCACATGCGTCTGAGAAAAAGAAGTAAAATTTTCATATATACCCATGAAATCAATTTTTTTACTGTGTGTCCTAATTGATTAAAAAATAAATTATTACTCATCATCAAAATACTTTCGTGTGAAATTTATTTTATATAAAATATATTTATGAAGGTAGCCAAGTAGTACGACCAAATCCAGTAAAATATGCACAATGATGATGTTTGCGACTATTTGCGAAATCAGTGAAAACTAAACTGCTTAAAGACTATAGATAATTAAAGTTTGTTTGTTAGAATTTGCTATAATTATCTACTAATTTAAGTCTTATATTAATTTGTTTCATAAATTTAAAAATGCCTTTAGATATTTGTTTTGAGTTTTTTAAAAAAATACCTACGATTTACAAAAAATATTTCATAGAGATTAGATCTATATGATAATTTTCAAATTATCTTTTTTTAAAACTTTAAAAAAATGAAAAATTAATGATCTTTGTTAGTGTTTGTAATTATTCATAAAATACAATTAAATACAATGTTTTATTGCTTGCAATATCTATAAAGATTTTATGGTCAGGCATTTATTACTTTTAGTAAACCAATGGAAATCAATGATTTACACTTGATATATAGAGTGAGGTCTCGTAGCAAACCTGGACTTCATTAGAGTAGAAAATAATAATAAAAACAAAATTTAAAAAAGTTCAGAATGTTCGCGGAGTTTTACTTTACGTATGTGCCCGTCACCTCATAGTGGCTGATGGAAATTCTACAGAGATTTGATGCATGACAAACTATCATCACAAGATGGTTCACCGCTGATATAGTGTACAGCAGTGCTTCTCAAACGTTTTAGTATGGCAGACGATAGAAATTATTTTCATTGCACAAGGGACCGGTGAAATATTTTACCTATATTGACATGGTAGCTAAATATTTTTATTTTAACTAGTTTCATTTTGTATGCTTAATATATATCAAAATACTGACAAACTCTATATGGTTATCATTAATGCCTGCAAACGGGAGGATTACGATGATATTTTTCTGTCGCTTCTTGACAACTTCTGCAAACCCACAGCAAATAGCCCACGGATTGGCAACGGTTTATGGATCAACACTTTGAGGAGCACCTGTGTACAGAACTATAACAAAATTTTTAAAAAATGTAACGTCAAACGGGGAAAAAAGTATCATAATTTACAAAAATGCTACATGTCTTTATAAAATTGGATATATCCTTAAAAATAATAAGTTTTGTTTTAAAATCACTTATTTTTTAAGGTTCTATGTCTTTAATGTAAAAATTGTCTAAGCGATAACTCAATCAACAGTAATTTTCTAATTCAAAATATTAATAAAAGACTTCAAATTTTCAGGCTAATTCCTTAAAATTTACATACTTTACACAATTGTGTAACAGAAATGTACTGTCCCTATAAATATTAAAAATTAAACATACCAAACCTGTCGATAAGAATATTCATTCGACTTAATCCACAATTAGTAAATTAGGAAGTTGCAGAAGGATAAAATAGTTTGTGATAGATGTGTGACTAATAGCGTAATAACAAGCTTGATAAGATTTATTTTTATATCATTTTTTAAATGAAATTAATAACACGTATTCATTAATTTACTTAATTGGACGTGTTTTAATGAAATCAAATTAGGAAATACATTTATTAATTTTGATATTTTTAAAAGTTGATTATCACATAATATCACTTAAAAAATTGTGTTTTTAAAATGTTTAGAAACCTGCTCACACTTATACGCTGGATAATCTGACTCACATGTCCATCCATGTTCATCATCATGATTACACAACTGATCTCTACATGCACTTGAAAAATTGAACATTTCATTCCACGTGTTCCAGGTGAACATATTGTAACCCGAAAATTACCTAGTAATCAATATAATAAATTAAACTACAGTTGGAATATTTATTAACAATGCTTTAGAAAAAAAAGTTCAATCGTTATGAAGCTAATTATATTTGAGACGTTTTGATTTTAAGTGTAGCTAAAAGACATTTCCTTTACAAGACTTTATAAATGGTGATTCAACGTAATTTACCCCCCTCAACATAAAAACGGCAATACAAATTGTCAATTCTACTTGAAAGGTTAAAAATGATTTATTTTTTGTTGATTTATAATTATCATTTATAACATTAGTCATTAAATACTAATTAACAACTTTTTGAAAAATATTTTAATCAAGTTTGTTTTACTGGAATTTTCTATAAATTTCAGAATTTGTTTAAATTTCTTAAACTTAGTATGATAAATCCTTCATTTCCCCCAAAATAAAGGAAATGTGTATGGGGCACACAATTTACTAACCCAAATGAGATACGTGCAGCGATACTATTTAATTTTAAGCATAGTATGATGTGATATTTTTGGTATGAAATTCTCAGCATATCCTCCTTTGAGAGCTAAATTAATCTCCAAATTAACTCTGAAATTTAAATTTTCAAAATCTGCTAATTTCTTTATTTCATGGAGCAAAGTGCGGATAGGTTAATGGTTGGTCTATTTCCCCCCAAGCCTTAAAACATTCACAAAACAACATCAGACATAGAACATACCAGATTTTGTTGTCTCAATTTTTTTGTTTTTAATTTACATGTTAAAAATCAGAAAAAAAATATTTCTAAATTGAACATTGAAGTCACTCTAAAAAGGGATCTAAAATAAATTTGATGTAGTGTGACTCCACTTATTACATTAATGTTTTTAAAAAATAAATCTGAGACTTGATAAAAAAAAATATATCATACTGACTAGATATCCGGGCACTTTTGCAAAGCTCCTTGGTGGATACACATTTATATTTGTCAACAAGTTCATTCTGTTTGCGATCAGCAAAGGGATCCAAGCATACATTTTTTCGTAGTATCAGAAGTAGAAGGTAAATTATAACAGCACTATCGACACAAAGTCTACCTCCAAGTCCGATGACGGTGTTAAATAAGTCTTTAATCTTAGCAGTTGACATATCTTATGAAAAAAAATCAACTTAATTTATGATATATCGTTATTTTTTCTATTATTTGCAGGTTATTGTGGCATTTGTATAACTGAAATTATTTGAAAGTGAAAAAAAAAGTTATTATTAAAAAAAAAACATTTTAGAGCAGCTGAAAAAAATGATATATAATCATTTCCAGTTTTCCATAAATGTCCTTCTTGTTACTTCCGATTAGTCGTTATAACATGTATAGAATTTTAATTTGGTCTGTTTCTTTAAAATATATGTTCATTTATGTATTCAAAAATGAATGTAAACCATTTAATTAATATCTCCTTAAATAGACTCCCTTAATTTAGATTGATTACAAAAACGTATATTTCAGCTGAAATTTGCGTTTATAGATTCCATATATCGGGTTAGTCCTTTGAATCTTTGAACAGTTGCTTATCCTGAACATACCAGATAGAGGGGTCTTTATTTTGCGAATATTAAGAGGATGTACAAAGGATGCACATTGGTAAAAAAAAAAAAGCCCAAATTTGTTTAACTCTTTTTTAAGAAATTTAAAAAAATAAACCAAATAATATCATCATTTTGTTAATTTACCGCCAACCATAACATCTATTGGATTAAACTAAACGCACAACGGTAGCTAATCATATTTATAACATTATAGAAAAAAATGTAAGAAATATCAATCTTCATTCGACTCCCCTAATTTTAGCAGCAATATGTAGATGGCAATTATTTTGTTTACTTTCAAAATTATTGATTTGAAATTACTTTCAATATTATCTATAATTATTGTTAATGGGTTTTGTTGCATTGTGAAAGACTGTGTTAGATTGTTGCGCGGTGAGTATTACATTGACACAATCTTGATGTAATGTAGCATGATGGGATTTGACGTCACATTGTGTTTAATTTCAGAATTACTTCTTTGAATCGACCTTCAATGTAATCTATAATGATTTCGTTTGAATAAAAAAAACTCGGAAATTCTTTGTTGGAAATTCTGCTTACATACCTTTTTGATTTTTTAAAACTTATTTTGTAACACCTTTTAAATTTATCTTTAGCAGGACATATTGGTAGAAGTACATTAAATTTTGGTACAGTTGAATGAACACTGCGAAGAACAGTTCTCGCCGTAATGGCCAATAGGACAAGCTATGAATGTATTTATATATATTTTTTATTAATGACATTTATTTATACATGATCCAGGAATAGTTAAAATAAATTAGGGCACATTTATCTTACAAAGTAACTTTTTTTTTATTTGGACGCTTTTGTATTCATGCTCTAAACAGTAAAATTTTGACATTTTTTACTATTTACACTCAGAAAAGAGTACGGAAATTGCAGGTTAAAGCATACACAAATTATTTGCTATAACATTCAATTTTACAATTAAAAAAACAACAACAACTGATTCTACAAATTACATATTTCCGGTATCGAAATAATAATGACGTTTTTTAAAAGCTAGACATACATGAGTAGGTGTAAGAGAGAATGTATATTTATATACAATTGTTTAAAAATTGCTCTTACTTTATAAAAAAAATTTACAATGAGAACAACTGGGAAAAACTCTTTCATTTAAAAAAAAAGGGGGGGGGGGTATTTCCGAGACTATAGGTGTTTTAATCAATGTCTTGTTGGATGACATGGTACATTTTACATTTTAGCATTTCATGATTTTTAAAAACGTTTTATAGCACACAGACAGAATGAAAGCTACATCATCGTTATGCATGATGCAAAGGACCTTTCACCATATAAATCTAAAAATGAAATGTCTAAAAAATTATTCTTCGAAAATTCATACATAGAAGATCGAATTAGTTTTTATCAGAAAAATCCTTTCAGCTATTATTGTTTTTACAATGGAGCATCACAAATCGTGAATGAGATCTCAGATTACTAGGAAGGCAAAAATACATATGTATGAATTAATATTTCTAAGGTATTGTATTTGTAATGTTATAAACCTTAAATTTACTAGACAGTGTTGTTTGAATGAACTACCTTAGATTGCACATTTCACCATCTTTGAACCCATCAAAATAAGTTCCATCTTTCGGATCACAACGTCCACCAAAACAGTTTAAGCTGCATTGATGTAAACATTCTTGACCGAAGCTTCCAAAGTGGGCAAACTATAGGTAGCAATACAAATAGTTTTATTTCAATGCTGATAATGTGTATTTTATTTTAGAAAGGCCCATCTATTTGTGTCCAGAATTCATTATACGAAATAATTTAAATGATTCTCAAAAATGTACTTCGGAACTTTAAATATTTATTTTGCAGTCCTACCTACTAAATATTTTTACACTTACGTTTTATAAAATAAAAAAATGCTTTATTGTTATTATTACATTTTATTAGTATTCCCATATAAGGGGACTAACGGATCTATTTACTATTTCATATCTGTCACGTGAAAATGTGCGGTGTGTCATGGTCAAAAGGAGGCCAAGAAAAGGTCACGGGTGAATGTTCACGAGAACACAGAGAGAGGGAGAGAGGTTGAAGAGCCAGAGAGAGATGGCTGTGCTGTGTTGGGACTGATAAGTTCTTTTTGTAGAAAGTGTACATACGTTAAGTTGCGGCATTAAAGATTTCTTTGTTTACAAAGAACAAGGACTTCAATGTTATTGTGGTGTGGAAGAGATTGCTGTCAATTAACGTTCGCAAAGTGAGAAACGGAGCACACTGTTACATAATTTGGGTCAGAACCGGTCATCCATGTTACATTGGTGCGAGAACGGACCATCCTGTTACAATATCGTTATCTTTTCGTATAAACAAACATGTTTTTAAAAGAAACTTGTGAAAAACAATGGCTAGACACACGCACATGAAACCTTCATCTTTTCTTGTCAATATCAGTTTCCATCTTTGAAATACAAAGCTGAAGAAAATTAGTGATTAAAAACATTTTTTTTACAATAACAGACTAATGTCAAGGTATGAGAGTCACTGTCACTGAGTTTGTTGTGAAATGTTGTAAGCGATGTTCGAATAGCTCGGAAAACAGGACACCAAGTGTCAACGCCATTACTTTGGGGCGTGATTTTCAGGGCTGTATATAGTGTGGGACGGGGCAGTGCGGAGAGTGGAGTAGAGGTCAGTACTGTGGGTACGACAGTGTGTAGTGTGTGCCAGGCTACAGGGTGGCGTAGTCCTGGGCCGTGTGATTGTCAAACATTTATCGAGATGTGCTCGAATCTAGTGACAATCAGGAGAATTGAGACTTGTGAGGTATTAGCCTGTGATTGGAAGTACTTGATGGCTGTCGTTGACTTTATTGTATTATTGAAGCAGTGTCTATACATGTAATCTTCAAAAATAAAGAATCATATACTATTGAAAAGAGTCGAGACGTTGGTCTTATTACATCCAGAACCCAGAACGCAACAGTGGGGGCTACGTCAGAGGACTTCTGGAGACTCTTGTCAAGTACATCATCTAAGGTGAGTAGTTTTGTCGAACATCGAGGCGTTGGCCGCAGACATCAAATGCAGTGTGCTGTCGGTGACAGTCCTGTCCGTCAGAGAGGCACCCGCCTCCTCGTTGCTGTCCAATATCTATGGTGGTGTTGGTGAAGTCCTGTCAGTGAAAGAGGCATCCGCCTCGTTGCTGACCAGTGAGTTGTCGGTGACAGTCCTGTCCGTCAGAGATGCACCCGCCTCGTCATTGCTGCCCAGTGGCCAGTGTGTTAATGGTGAAAGTGCTATCCGTGAAAGAGGCATCCGCCTCGTCGTGGCCATCAAGTATCCAGGTGTCATCGCAAATCAAGAGTCCCGTATCCGTAGATGTTCAACCAGGAAAAATTTGGCCAAGAACAATTTAAGTTTAATTCATTGACAAATGTGTTGTGATATTCTCATGTATGTGAAGTAATGTGTAATAATTCTATCAATGAAGGCAAGTAAAAATAATTGTTTTTTATGATAGTTAAACTTGAGAGTATTGTTAAATAGAAGATTGATGTTAGATATTTTTTCCTCCAACCCCTTTGTCCTCGTACAATAGTAGGTAATAGAAATAAAAAGTCCGAGTAAACATGGACGAAAAATTAATGGACGAAAAAATTGAGTTATTTAGAAAAGCACGGGGAAAACTTGCACTTAGAGGAGAGGATTTAAATGAATATGTAAGGGCTAAATAGAAATAATTTCAAGCAGAAGGAAAAATTAAGAAAACAGAGAGAATATGAAGAAGAGAAATTAGAGGAACAGATATATTATGAGGAGTTAAAAAGACAGAAAGAGGGGGAACATAAATTAAAAATGCTAGAAATAGAAGCTGCTAGAAAGAAATATATTAGCAGTAGAGAAATAAATATAGAGTCTTGGAAAGCTGAACAAAAAGAAGAAATTATTGAAATAGCACTAGAGAAACCAAAAGATACATTGAGTGAGCTAGAGGCAATATGGTGCTGCGCTCAAAGTAGATTAATAGCTTTAGAAAAAGAAGGCAAAAAGCACAATACACAACTTGATGAAAATGAAATGGAGTCAAAGAATTTGAAAATGAAAATTGCCCAAGTAATCAATCACTTAGTTGAAAGGGAAGAAGTATTAGAAAAAATACAGAGAGAACTAAACGACAGCTTATTAGAAACTAAGGATATTGTAGAACTGGCTCATAGATTAGAGAATTATGTTACATGTAACTCTGCACTGAGTGAAGAAGAAAGTGGTGAAAAATTAAGAAGGGTTATATAATCAGGAGAAACATATGACACAAACTGAAGTAAATGATAAAGATTACGAAAATTGAAACATAGAAATGGAGAAAACCCTAAACAGTATAAGGCAGGACACAGAAGAGTTAAGGAAGTCTGAAGTAGAAAGAGATTTTACATTGGAGAGTTTACAGATTGAACAACAAGAAAAGGAGAGAGAAAAAATATACATGGAAGAATTATTGGCTCTAAAAGAAGAGGAGATTGGGAACTAAACATAAACGTAGAACGTAATGAAGAGGACATTACTGAAATGATGAGAATCGTTAAAGAAAAAGAATAAATAAACTATGATTTAAGTCTGAAATTGATAATGAAAGATGATGAAATTTTGATTTTAAAAGAAGCCTTTATAGAGAAAGAGGTATCAATTGAAAATCAACAAGTTGACCATAAGCAAAATGAGAAGCCAACGGTAGACCAGTTAGCTAGGATAGATGAAAAGACAGAGCAGAGCAGAGATACACAAGAGGAGAAAGTTACTATATTGATAATGGATGAATATAATGAGATAAAAACTGCAAAATGTGCTGCAGAAATCTTAGGAAAAAGCACCGACTATGATAAAAAAAAGAAATTTATGTGAACCGCTGCTGTGGGTTCACGCAAAACTATTTGATGTGCTCAGGGCAACTTCGTGTTGATTTGATAGAGACAGACTATGTTTATGACAGCGGGACAAACTTTTCTCGTGAACAAGACGGCCTCAAGAAAGAATATAGGGAGAATGACTATGTGGGGACATGTTGGACCATGAATAACCAGACCGTGACCGAAAAAACTCAAATAGGTGTCACAACCCGTGGAGATCTAGATCAAATTACGGAGACCGTAACTCAGATGACCGGTGTGCTTGTCCGTTGTGGCTAATGATTTGGATGATAGTTGGGGTCATCATGAAAGTATTGGTAAGTGGGAATGAATATGAGTGGGTCGCCACAAACATGTACGGTAAAAAAGATGCGCTTGACACGAGTTGGGGGTTAGGTAGCAGTGCCGTGTTAAAAGTCACGCCTTGGCTTGCGTGGAAAACGAGTAGTCAGGATAACGATAACCAGGGGCGTTTACTGTTAGGAGTTTCATGTTCATAGTTCCATGAGATTATGATGTTGTTGAAATAGGGTTTATGAGGATATTTTGCTGTTCGTTATGGAGTATATGATGATCGTTATGGTATTATAAAGATAACTGTGGGTATGGATAGATAACTTGTTATCTCCATAAGACAGTATATATTATTAGATGCACATGGCTGTGATATAAGTGATTGTAATGGGTTAAATACAATCATTCTGAAATGTTAAAGTTGGATAAGTGGTTATCCCTGTAAGATTACCTCATGCTGGAGGCAATCCTGGAATAAATATCTCAAAGAATTTATATAAGGAACCAGTAGAGTCAGTTAGAGCAACCTGTGTAAACCTATTAATAATCAATATAGTACTATTTAATGTTCATATTGTGATTATGTTTATGATGATTTTGATTATTACACAATAAAGATGTGGGCTATTCCAATTAAGATGATCATGTACTAGAGTTTAGTCAGACCTGTATGGCAGGGGAGATAAGCCGTTTTGGTATATAATTTACTCCTGTGTGCCAAGAGCTGTGGGCTGTTTTTATATCCAAATAGGACAGTGGCTATAGTGGTATAAGATAATTCAATAGTACAGGTCCGTGTACAGAAATTTGTGACAGCAGTAATTGCTACTTAAAATGTCCCATGAGGTGGACAAGCGCTAGAAGTTTTTTTTGGTTGGTGTTCCTAATTTGTTTCTTGGGTTTTTTTCCCCTGAGATCTTGTATATATATGATATACGATGTAGGCAGAATTGATTATTGCTTGTGTCATAATTACATACATGTAAGACTTCGCAAATGTACATTTTTTTTATTATTGCTGAAATGAGGTGTTTTTAGACTATGCAATTCGGGTAGAGGACTGCTTTCCTTCTCGAAAGCGGCAGCAGTATGTAGCCTTAAAATCGATTTCTTCCCATTACCAACATAAAAAACTAAGTAAGGAAAGTTTGCAGTTATCTTTATTATATTTTCCTACTTAAATTGCATATAGACGTTTAAATTAATTAAAATTTTATTAAACATCGTAAGTTAACCTCCATAATAATACAGGCAATTTTCTGTAAGGGCCTTGATAGCCGATTGGTCCCTAAAACGCCTACAGATTCCTACAGCCAATTACTACCGAAGAAAAATAAAATCTCATTTACATTTTGAATAAATTAACTCGCATTTTCAAAACCAATTGTCTAGTAAGAACAATAAAGTTGAGATTTACTTTTAAACTAACACAACAGTAAACTTCCGGCTAACGCCTTCTTTAGTACAATAAACATAAAATACGTACTTACACATTATTTAAATTCTTAATTTATACCTTACCAAAGTATATTTATGTAAAAAAAAAGAAAGAAAAAACAACAAACAACTGAACGGGATATTGGAAAAGGGGTGAAGTATTTCAAAGTAATGTTAAAACCACAACGGGAAAAGACCTGCAGCCAGGTAAAATTATGAATTTGGTTAATGCCACATTGAGGCATCATACCAAATAATTTTATAGGTCTTAGTCTATTCTGCAAGCAAGTCCTATCAGGGGTATTGCTTGCATATAAAATACAAGTTACTGCCATATTTGGAATGCTATCATGGTAAACACTGTTGAAATGTTTAAACACAGGACATTGAGCCTGTTTTTATTTATATGTATAATACGTATTCTATAAAGGATCTCCAGGACTACGACCTGTCCCACCCACGTAAATTTTATTACACCTCTTTCAAAAAAGCGCATAAATCACTTTTCAGACTGTGCAAGTGAATCCATTATTAATTATGAATTTTTCAACAGGGAAAGAATATTTGTCAATTTCAAACGAAAGGTTCTACATCATTTAAAGATTAAAGACGATTTTTTATGTTTAACCTATTATAATTTCTGTTTCTAATGATGGTGATCCTGCAAAAGTAGGACTATACCAAGGCTTTCTGGTTAACTAAATACAAGCTGCACCGAATGTATTTTAGTACATTGGGTCATTCATCTAAGTGAATCTTTGCATGGATCACTAGATTATCTAAATAGAGCAGTCAGTGGCGTAGCAGGGGGGCGGAGGGGGCAGTACGCCCCGGGCGGCACTCATTCAAAGGGTGGCATTTGTGGGCATTTGAAAAATTAATCCAGCCATTCCGAAAATCGCCCCTTTTCTTTTGAAGGAGTAAAACCATAGGAAATCAAAAATGAATCTCAATTTTGAGTTTAAATTAACGGATTTGCGCAACATATTTTTGATTACATAGTGGTTGTTATAACTAACGCTGAACCGTTTTAAAATTTAAAATCGCTCAAAAAGTAAACTATTTGTTTGCAAAATTAAGCGGTATACGTCACAGATGGCGCCTTTATAAGAAAACTTCACACACACACACACACACACACACAAAAACACCACCGCACCAAATATATGTAATATTAATATCACACGACAGTTTTAGCGTTGAATTTCGACACTCGCTGAATGATGCACTAACAATTACCTACCTGGCATAGTGGTTCAAATATTGTGTTTAAATTGCAAGTAGTAAATTATATTACTGTTTCAGGTGGTATAAAATTATTGTAAGGAAACTTATTAAAAATTAAATGTACTTTTTGCATTAAACTGACACATTTAGCTTGTATTTTTCATTAATATACGGTTATTCATTAAAAATTAACGATTCATCATTTCTCCTTTAGTAAACACCACAATAACATAAATAATTCCGAAAAAGACATACGTACAAATTGCAAGCGTATTGGAAAATTACATCTGAAGTAACTAGTAAAGCAAGACCAGATGCTGGAATTTACTCACTTCATGGCAATCTGTTACTCTTCAATGGTGTCTCAATTTATGGGAGCCCGTCTTTTTTAAATTAATGCAAAACCATTTGAAGAAACAAAGATATGTGCTAATACAGAACGCTGTTACAGAGAGTTGGTAATATCGACTAGATACCAAGTTAAAAGGAGAAAAATATGAGTGGTGAAAATTCAGAAGACGTGGATAGATCTATATCTTTAGAGCAAGAAGTACAAAGAGAAATGTTTTTTATCCATATATGTAATTATAAAAGAAATTAAAAGAACGAGGTGAAGAGTTACATGTCTTTGCAAGAAAATATTCGTTTATAATACTATACCGTCTAGGATTATAAATGAAGAATTTGACAATAAATTAAATTTCTTCATTTACATTGATAAAGAAATGTTCGAGATTGAAAGAAAAAGAATCCACGTTTTTATGTCTGTACACGGGGCCGGTCTTAGCTATTGCGGGCCCATATGCAGCTTAGTATGCGAAACTGATTGCGTGGGCCCAGTTTGGGTAGGGATAAGGTATTAATAAGGATAATACGTAAACATTAACATAGGTTGGGTTTATGAAAGCACTGGGCCCAATACGACCGCAAAGATTGCAAAAGCCTAAGAACAGCCCTGGCTGTACCTACAATATAAGAAGAGGCGTTATTTTAACAAAAAGAGGGGAAATACCCCCTTGATCTATTAAAATATATTTAACAGTAAATAGTGGAAAAATCTTATACAACATTACAGTTTTGCTAAGAATTTATTTTTGCAATTGCTTTTAGTGTATCTAGTTGTCCAAGGAGCGTCTCCAAACTGAAGTTGAAAAAAAAATATTTTCGCTACTAAATAAGTGATCTAAGACTACAAAATCTTGCAATATTGTTCATAGAACATGTTATTACAAAAAATATAAATTTTGATAACATAATAAACGATTTTTTGATTATGAAAGTTAGGTGTGTAATTAAATTTATAAATAATAAAAAATATGTTTACACACTGATATATTCAATTTCTTTTTTTGCTATTAAAAAAATCATATATTTATAAAATTAAAAGCATGTTAATTGTTAGTGTTTTGGGATGTGAATTTGGAATATCTTTTGTCTCATTTGGGATGGGGGGACCTGGGAAACCTATTACTTTCTTGTGGCCTTCAAAACAATTAATTATCTTGTATTTTTTAAATGTGTGTTTATGGGTTTATCATCTTATGTGCCCTCTTTTATTACTGCTTACATAAATAGGGCATGCAAGGGCAAAATTGTTCCCCATCTTTTACAATATACTTCGTTTCAATTTTTTATTCATACTTATTAATTTATTTTAAAAAAACATCATATGATTCATTTAATTAAGAGGCCGTCCATAAATGACGTCACCTGATTTCGGCTGATTTTTCATCCCCGGCCCTCTGGTCATACGGCGTCACGAAACGAAAACTTAGACCCATTTTTCAATGTGTTGTGACAAAGCCCCCCCCCCTCATACAAGCGGTATTTTGTATTTGAAAATGAACATGTTTAAAATCAATTTTTTTTTTTGTTTGGTCATTTAAATATGTTTTTATTTTAAGGTTGCACTCTAACAGCGTAACACGCGTAAAACAACGTAAATCGTCAACGAATAAAGTTTGAGTAATCATATACTTCAGTGTAGCTTATATTTAAAGTTGCGCGTTTTGAATGACATCAAATTTGTGACCCTTCCTCCCCCCCCCCCGGTGCGTGACTTCTTTTATTGGTGGCCTCTAAAAGGGTGGCATATTGAAGACCGCCCAGGGCGGAAAAAGCTCTAGCTACACCACTGAGAGCAGTTTATAAAATCAAAAGGAATACCTTCAATAAAATATTTTTTGCTCAGCATTGTTTGAAAAATGACAAAGGTTATAATCGTTAATAATTGACATAGGAGTAAGTTGGTTATCACAAGGTCCATATGTTAATCGATTTTATGCACTTTTTTATTCAGATTTGGAAAATCTGGAAAACAAAGACAATGATTAGCGACATAATTGGCTCTTATGGTGGAAGGTCCTTTATCGCTAATTTGCTTTGCCAAATTTAAGAAACTTATATTTAAATTATAATGTGACTGATTAAATTTAATCAAAACAAAAAGCAGAATATTTGGTTGGTTTTAGTAAAACTCTTTTTTTTACAAAAAAATTAGGACGAGAAGAATGTTAAGAGTTTCAAAATCTTTCATTATTGAAAAAAATATAGATACATTTTTAAAAAAATCTTACTGTCAACACATAACGACTTTTCATACAGACCTGAATCAATGATTAACAAAGACATTCTTCAACTTGAATATTTCAGACTGGCATTTGAAACTTTTTAGCATGGGCAAATTCAGATTCCAAACACAGATGAATTTATATTAATACAGAAACAGCTTATTGCAATATCCACAAATAAGGAGCATACACCAATGTTTGAAAAAGTATACCACAAATTCTTTCTTCACGAAAAGATCTCAATTTCATATCGTTCGCTATGGATTATTGTACAAAGGTGTATACTTTTTGGTAGAGCAAGCATTCCGAGACGTTATGAACTTCATTGCAAACAAAACAAACACACACAAAAAAATTTAACAAAAATAGATATTGGTAATTGAGGTTGTTTGGTGTCGCTACTTACAAACAATTAGCTGAATATAAATAAAATCACAAAATCTCAGCACGCCCCTCAAAGTAATTAATGTTTAAATTTTATTATATTCAAAAGTTATAATTTCAATAATACTTCTTCACAATGCTTTTTTCTAGCGAAAAATATTTGGAAACTCATTTCACATCCGTTTTTTAACTTATGTAAAAAATACTATATTAGTCTATAATTGAAAAAAAAGTATGGGAACTCAGTTCCCATGAGTTCTCACTGAAAAAAGCACTGCTTATTCATCAATTATTTTAGACATTGTATTACATTTTTTTATTTGTATATTTTGTACTATGGATTTATGTATCTTTTCCCACTTGGGGTCAGTGGACACATTGTAAAATTTTAACTATATAAAAGCGTGGATACTTCAAATAATGTTTGGGAACAACTGGTGTACATGCACATTTCTCCCTACTATCACGCTGATCGCCTTGTCTCCCTATTGAACAGCTTTAGCAGCTACCATTGTTTCGATCACACAGTTGATCAAGAAATGCTGTGTTGCACTGGTTGGCACAGCCTTTGCCGTAAAACTTGAGATCAGTCTTAAAGATCGAAACAAATAGCTTTAAGAACTATCTAGTAATTAACATGCCGCTGTATGATAATTTAATTCATTAAGGGTAAAGAACTTGATTCAGTGGCGTAGCGAAGGGGGTGGGCGAGGGGGCTAATGCCCTGGTCGGCACTTTTCCATGGGCGACGAATTCCCGGTAGTAGTTAGGTAGGTGCAGAACGGTTAGCAAATTGGAGGGGCAGCCCCTCCGACGTCACTTCCGGTCTATGACGTCACATATGGTGGGCGTGGTTACTTCCGGGTTATGGTTGGGGTCATTTCCGGTTATGGGTGGGGGTCATTTCCGGTGGGTGGGGTACCAAGATGGCGCCGAACATGTCTAAACACGTGTCCAAGATGGCGGCCAAGATTGCGGCCACTGTAGGGGCAGTAACTGGGTTTATTAAAAATTAAGTTATTTCCCTTTGTTTTCTTTTATTTTGTTTCTGTTATTACTTTTATTTTTTAAATATTTTATTATATCCAACAGTGGTTCTCAATATATTATATAATAGTTAGATTTTTAAATTTTTTATTTTTTTAAAATATTTCAATGGTTCTCAATGTTTTATATAATATGTATTTATTTAAGTTTTTAAATTATTTATTCTTTTTAAAATACACTGGTTCTAAATGATTTATACAATAGCGTAATTTTTATTTTAAATATTTCAAGGGTTCTCAATGTTTAATATAAAAGGTATTTATTTTATGTTTAAAATTGTTTATTTTTTTAAATTAAATTTTACAATGGTTCTCAATGTTTTATATAATAGCTAAATTTTTATTTTCTATTATTTTAACTATTATAATGGTTCTCAATGTTTTACATAATAGGTATTTATTTAAGTTTTTAAATTGATTATTATTTTTTAAACATTTGCAATGGTTCTTAAGCTTTTATATAATAGCTAAATTTTTATTTTTATTATTTCAATATGAAAAGGGTTCTCAAACTATTTCATATGTATTATTGTTATTATTTTTATGGGTTTCATGTTGCTGGGTGATGTATTTTATTGAGGGTACGCCTGCTGGACAGGTTTTGTTGGTGGCGGATTTAATTATAGTAAAGTAGTGGGGCTGACGCTGGTATAGGTTACAATCAGGAATGGGGGGCGCCAGCAGGATATTTGTATTTTTGGGTTTATCACATAGACGTTGTATAGGTGTAGTGGTATAAGGTATGTACAGGACTTCATGAAGGGGTGGCGGATTTAATTATAGTAAAGTAGTTGGGGGTGATGATGGTAAAGGTTACAAGCAGAAATCTTGGCGCCGGCGGGTTATTTGCATGGTTGGGGTTATCACATAGGCGTTGGATAGGTGTAGTGGTATAAGGTATGTACAGGAAGTCATGAAGTGGTGTTATATTGTGTTGGTTTAGCTTAAATCAATAGTTCAAATAGGATGGTGGGATCTTACGGCTTAATTAATATAAGTTTT
>MUZC01001429.1:0-13401 GCA_002072015.1 Radix auricularia
CATAGTGATTAGACTGTATTTATGCCTCAAAACTTTGTTCCGCTAAAATGTAATCTGAAAAAAGAAAATTACTAAATTAGATATGACGTTTTCCGGTTTAAGAAATGAAGAACCCTATAACAAGGTTAGCTGATGGGAAACGGGAATCCATAAGGATCATAATAACTTAGATAAGACAATAAGAAAACAGAGCTATCACAAAAGTAATAACACTCAGATATATTCTCAATAGACATAACACTCTCTATGCATTTCATAGAAATAATACTCTCTATGTATTACAAGTTAAAGCTATGATTATTATTAGTCCTTTAATTTCTGTATTATATAATTAATTAGCTGAAACGCATGACAATGATACGTTAAAGTGTTTTAAGCTTTAGAAATAAAATATTTTTATTACATAACTAGCAGACCCCGACGTGCGTTGCAACGATCTCAGCAAAGACGACTATTGAAGAATCCAGTAAGTGATATGTTTTTTAAACAATTATGTCAGAAACCTACACGGAAGTGTGAAAAAAAAAAAGCAAATGGTTAAATAAAATAATAATTTAAAAGCTTTAAAAAACGACATTAAAGAGCTAGGCTCTAAGATACGTAATAGTTTGTACTCAAGCTATGTTTTTCAATATTGTGTAAAATTGATTGGTGAATTAAATTATGAACGTTCATTACAAAAAAAATTAGGGCCGCCTATCTGAAGGAATGAACATATAGACTCTTGAATTTTTATAAGCAAAAAAACGACATTAAGTGCCCAAGGGCCCATTCACGGCAAGATATAAAGCTCAAAACGATCTCAGTAAAAATGACTATTTCAGAATCCAATGAGTTATAAGTTTTTAAAATTACTATGCTAAAAACCTACACGAAGTGTGCAAAAAAAAAAAGTCAAATTTTTGTAGCAAATGGATAAATAAAATAATAATTTAAAAGCTTTAAAAAAACGACATTAAAGGGCTAGGCTCTAAAATAAGTGATAATTTATTATTTTTTTAATCGCCATTGTACTCAAGCTTTGTTTCTCGATATCTTGTAAGATTGATTGGGGGATTAAATTATTAACGCGCATTACAAAAACATTTCGACACACCTGCCCTGAGGTAATCGACATTAAGTGATAATTTCCTTATAGAAATTATTTATTGACTCTTGAGTTTTTATGTACTAAGATGGGCAAGATGCGTTATTTTCTTAGTAACTCAAGCTAACACTAATTTTTGTAAAGGTAATATAAAGGAAGAAACGAAATTTAAGGGCCCCTTTGCCCATTCTGCGCAAGATGTCAATTTCAAAAAGCTGTTCGTTTTAATTTAGTTTCATCAATGATATATTCCTCTAGATTGTTAAAAATTGAATGGGGAAAATATCAGAAGCATATACCAAAATGCCCCCCGGCCCAAAAGTAAATTACATTAGAAGTTTAGTGCCCTATAGCCTTTTAATATGGGCTACAAAGATTTTGTTAACAAATTTTGGTTAAGATCAATTCTTTTACACAAAACCTAAAGCATAAACTTATTAAAGAAAAAAAAAGACATGATGGGGCCCATTCAGAGCAAGATGTAAAGTTGAAAATGCATGTTCATTTCAATGTGCATGAAAATGGGTATTTTCTGTCGTTAATTAAAAATTGAATGGACAAAATATCTTAAACATTAAACAGCCCCACCCCTTAAAACCTAAAACAGGAGACAATTGGCACCCCTAGCCCCGAAGAAATTATCATTAAAAATTCATGAGCTTATAGTATTTTAATATTGGCTATCACGTTTTTTATACAAAATTTGGTTAAAATCCATCAATTTACCTAGTAGCTAGCGCTCAAACTATTTTGATTATAACTCATATAAGCAAAAATTGACATTATGGACCACCGGCGCCCCATGTGTGTTTAATTGACGAAGAAAGTTACCTGTTAACTTCCTGGGAGTGTACGCAATAGTCTGCAAACGTTTCATTACGATCGAATACAGTGTTTAGTCAGCTATAAAGAACATGCAAACACACACACTCATATTTGCTTATATATAGATATAGGGGAGAAGCACATTTAGGGGCCCTCAGCCACATTCGGTGCAAGATGTCAAGTCCAAAAATCTGTCTATTTTAATTCAGTTTCACATCATAGATTTATTTCCCGAGATCGTTAAAAAGTGAATGAAAAAATATCTGAAGCTTTTACAAAAGAGACACATAGGACCATTGACCCCGAAAAAATTGACATTAGAAGTTGATTGCATTTAAGTAATTTACTATGGGCTACCAAATTTGTGTATACAAAGTTTAGTTAAGATCCATTCATTTACGCCGTAGGTAATGCATAAATTAATTTGTATATTGCTCATAAAATAAAAAACCGCTAATAAGGGCCCCTGGGCCCATTCAAGGTAAGGTGTCAATTTCAAATCTTCTGTTTATTTGAATATGGACAATAAGGGATAAGTTTATCATTATTTGTCAAGTCCTTTAATAATTAAATTGGGGAATAAAAAGGTTTACAAAAACATGTGTTTTTGGCCGTCAGCCCCAATGGAGCTGCCATTAGAAGTTAAGTGCCCTATGTTATTTTAATATTGGCTATAAGGAATATAATTGCAAAATTTGGTTAAGATCAATCAATATGGCAAGTAGTTAGCGCTTAAACTAATTTTTATATAGCTAATATAAGCAACAACAAAAAATGTCATTATGGGCCCTTTTAGATTTAAATGGAGAAAAAAAAGTAGCCAGTTACAATTCTGTAAGGATATTCAACGGTCTCAAAAAATTGTATGACGATTGGATACATGGTTTAATCAGCTATAAAGGAAATAAACTCACACACACAATATATAGGGATATATATAGAAGGAAAAACATATTTAGGGGCCCCCGGCCACATTCAGTGCAAGATATCAATTTCAAAAATCTGTTCATTTTAATTCAGTTTTATCATGGATATATTTATCGAGATCATTTAAAAAATGAATGGGAAAAATATCTTTAAAGTTTACGAAAAAGACATTTGGGGCCCCCGGCACTGATGAAATGGATCTTAGACTTTTGTAGTATGTTAATATGGGCTACAGAGTTTTTGGATACAAAGTTTGGTTAAGATTCATTCATTTATTCAGTAACTAACGCATAAACTTATTTTTATATATCTAACATAAGCAAAAACATTATATTAAGGGTCCCAGGGGCCCATTCATGGCAAAATATAAAGTTCAAAACACCTTTTCATTTCAATATTGATAATAATAAATACATTTATCATTATTTGTCATGAACTTTAATAATTAAATTAAGGGGAAAATCTTAAAGGTTTACTTTAACAGGTTTTTTGGGCCCCCAACCCTAAAGGTGTTGCCATTAGGAGTTTAGTGCCCCATAAAATTTTAATATTGACTATCAAGTATTTATATACCAAGTTTGGTTAAGATCCATCAATGTATCAAGTAGCTATTGCTTAAACTAATCTTTATATAGCTTATATTGGCAAAAAACGACATTAAGGGCCCCAGGTGCCCATTAAGGGCAAGATATAAATCTCAAAATAACTGTTTATTTTAAGATTGATAATAATAGATACCGTTATCATTAATTGTCAAGACCTTTATTAAATGAATAGTGAAAAAAATCTTAAATGTCTACGAAAACAGGTATTTTGGGCCCCCAGCCTCGAAGGAGTTGTCATTAGGAGTTTATTGCGCTGTGGTATTTTAATATTGGCTATCAAGAATATAATTGAAAAAATTTGGTTAAGATCCATCAATATAGCAAGTAGTTAGCGATTAAATTATTTTTTTATATAGCACATTTCAGCAAAAAATGACGTTGCGGGCCCCCGGCGCCCCTTTAGTGTTAGATTGAGAAAAAAAAAGCAGCCGGTTACTATTCCGTAGGGTACTCAACAATCTCAAAAATTTACATGATGATCGGATAAATGGTTTAGTCAGTTACAACGGAAAAGCACACACACACACACACATACAGACATACTATGATTTTCATATAGAGAGCTTAATACCAATAATCTCTATTTAATTCCCCAAAGCTAACATGACGAATGACTCTCACTGGAGTCAACACATCCCCCTTTCCTCGTCGGCTCCTGTCACCTACCTACAGCTCCTGTCTTCAAAGCCTCGTTCGTCCTTTGATTCCCAAGTTCGCACCTCTGGCCGTCTGGACTCACCCGTTAGTCCAGCGGCTCTTCAAAGGCCAAACATACGCAGCGCCCTAACCGCCCTAAATTCCCCACACAGTCCCCCTACTTACAAAATTTATGTCGCCCTCGACATTAAAGAACCCTCTCGGTGTATGTTTGTTTAAAATTGCCTTCGAGTGACTAAGACCCTCTGGCAAACAATTAAAAACAAATACACAGAGAGGCTATTGTGTTTCCCGCCAACACAACCAGCGCTCGCCATCCTACATGACTCCATCTCTACCCCTCTGTACTGTCTCATCCCACTAACGTGTGTCAGTCAAATCCATGTCACCTGGTCAAGTTATCAACATTATGGGAGCAACCAAGTAAAACATAAGCAGGGAAAATTCGACAAAAATGACTTGTAAAAAATATTATAGAAAAACTTCGTACTCTTTTCAAAAAAACATCAAATAATGCATCCGACGCATAAAAAAATAAATTTTACATAAATTTCTCAAAACATTTCCAAGTCATCAACTACGTAAATTCCCGATAAAATTGACAGATATTGTTAAAGTAAGATAATTGCATTTGACTATAAAAATACACAAAGACATTTCGTAATCATGATCAATTAATAGCATTGAAAAACAAAGCAAAAATACTCATAATGGGCTAAAAGCATAACACAAACATAGTTATTTTATCAATTAAAAGCAAAAAACAACAACCGAGTCTACGCACAAGTCTTCTCATCTTTGTCACAAAATCATATCATGAGACAACAAAGCATAACAATTCAATACATCAACTTGTTCGTGTACCAGCATTACACAAACAAAACACAATTTGTCAATTAATCCTCATAAATAACTTAACTAAATAAAGCAAACCATAACTAAGCAAATCATCATTCTCAAACTCAGTAAAAGCATAACATTACACAACAACAACAAAATATCAGTTTCCTCATAATCCTGGTTCATGTACGTTACTAGCATTATTCAAATAAACACAATGACAAATCATCATCCTAAATCAAATAATAGCATAACACAGCAAAACATTTTCAAGCGGTTCATTATGCTCAAGAATTCAATTAACAGCATTACAATAACACACATATTAGCAGCTCATCATTGGCATGGTTCATGTAAACGCATACGTCAGCAAAATCCACACAAAAAATTAATTTCATAACTCTCCCAATTCTCCCAATGTAAGTCAATCGCCTAGTCAGCCTAAAGCGCATGATCATAATAACATTGACCCTGTCAATGTAAACAGTAAAAAAACAAGGTACACAAAAAAATTGCACAGGTAAAGAAATATTAATAATCTTTCTACTCAAAAGACAATCAAACATATGTACATCATAACATAATTGCTACCACATAAATATAAAAATCCCAAAAAGCAATGTTACTAAAACCTCAACTCGTCATTTGGTAACTCAACACCGCAATTTCCACCTCTTTAACGACTCATCAAGCGGATCAACTTTAAAACACGCACATATCTTAACCCCATGAAAAAATGATTTCACATCGGCAGAACCTTTATCGTCCGATCGCAAGCATGTTACCACTGAATAACCTGCTTATAAAACATCAATTATTTACACATTAATGACTTAAAAAATGTTTCTATCAGTACAACCTTACTTCCCGGCAGATTGTAGCATCTACTTGCTCACAAGACACTTATAATTTCACATACACAAATCAGTGGGAAAAATTCGCTTAATTATAACTTTTTACAACCTGTACAACCTTACGTCCTCATCCTAAAATTTCAAAAATTTCCCACGCAAAACAAGAAAATTAGATTTAACCACAACATGCTAAGCATAAGCATGTTACACATTTCGACAGCATTATAAAAAGAGAAAATTATTTGTACTCAACACACATAATTAATACAATTTTCCTGACTCTCCATGCCCTGATAGACTTCTGGTATCCAAGGATTGTCAGCAAATTGTTTATCATGTCCTTTATGAATTCGAACGTCGGATAACAGGAGTTTGTCCCAAACATGAAACGAATTGTTCTCTGGTTTTAACATGTCGTTACACTTCTCTCGCGCCTTCTGGGTTGTCCTTTTGATGACACGGTATTTGACAGTTGGACGATGCGGTTGCCGAGGCAATTTGATTGACGTCTTGTCAATCCCTTTGATCTTTTTCTGCGGTGGCCGACCGAGTAATGGGTAATTCTGCCCCGAAATGACAAATGCCACATTGCTGGTCCTGTTAACGCCAGGCGTGTCCACTAGGCTGTTAGCTAAGCCAATGTCAGGCGAAAACCCCGAGCTCCAAAGAGTTATTCTGCAAACGTAGTTTATTTTTGTTCGACAACACTAACGAATCACAACATGGAGTTGCCATGTAAGTCGACATGTCAAGATGTGTAATGGCCCGTTGAATTACACGTGTCGTAGTTGGTAACTGGACACTGGTTGTCGTTATGGGACTCTCATCATCCCGTCTCGATGCTTCTACTGTCAGTGGCTCTACTGACATCTCCTCCGAGGTCGATTCTTACTCATTGTCAATTAGCTCCCGTTGGAACTGTCGGAACTTTTAATGATTGGCAAGGAAAGGTGGTGGAGAAGCGAGGGGTCATCGAAACTATTGATTCTTTTTGAGTTTACATTCGTTTTTCCTTCACAGAATAACATGTACTTAGTAGTGTAGTCTTTATTACATACCACTAACACGCAAAAGGTAATGGATTGAAGCCCAGTCTAAGACATTTTTTTTAATCTTTAAAAATGTTTATTTTTGTACTCGTACTTTTACCTCTGTCTTCTTGGTAGCATGGCAGTAAACTTTGTTTATCAAACTTGGAATAACTTCGCGACGTGCTCTCCGTTGTTCTAAGCCGAGAAAAAGTAATATTTCACTCCCCTAAACATTATGTTTAGTATATGAATACTTTAGGACCATATGAGGACGAGGCAAAAAATATCGCAATGTTCCAATATACTTAACGCCATAATAATAATTTACCTTCGAAATACCTCTCATCAAGTTTTCAATCTTGTTCAACAACTGTCTATATAATAGCTCTTAAAAGGTCATTCAGATCATGTTATTAAATAAGTTCACTTGTCACTCACACGTGCTGAATTTCTAGTGACATCTATTGACAAGTTCACTTTTCTCTCACACGTGCTGACTTTCAAGTGACATCTATTGACAAGTTCTCTTTTATCTCAACCGTGCTGAATTTCTAGTGACATCTATTGACAACTTTAATTGTCTCTCACACGTGCTGACTTTCTAGTTACATATATTGACAAGTTAACTTGTATCTAACACGTGCTGACTTTCTAGTGACATCTATTGACAAGTTAACTTGTCTCTCACACGTGCTGACTTTCTAGTGACATCTATTGACAAGTTAACTTGTCTCTAACACGGACCAAATGTTTGTACTTGTGGGGCCAAGAGAAGGGACTTGTTGTAGGGCCGGGAGGTGGGACTTGTGGGGCTGTGATGTGGGACTTATTGTCGGGCCAAGAGTTTGGACTTGTGTGACCAGGAGGTGGGACATGTGAGGCCAGGAGGTGGGGCTTGTTGGGCCAGGAGGTGGGACATGTGGGAGCCAAGACGTGTTACAAGGACAGACATTAAGAAATTGAAGGTCCCTGTGTTTATACACGTGACAGTTAAGGCCGTATGTTAAACTCATTTTAAATGACACTAAAACTAGTTATGTCACTATTTGATCTTACGTTTCACCTTCAAGTCTTGAATAGGATGACACTAACACTAGCTTTTCCACCGTTTGATCTTATTCTCTTTCGTACTGTGTGCAAGGCTTTGGGTGGTCGCGATGTTATTCTTCCAGTGATCTCTTTTAGTTGGTCTTTCTAAAGCAAAATGTCTGGTGTTATTGTTTACTTGTACCAATTGACTGAACCGTCTCGTTCCAGAGTTACACATTCTGGATTATCATGCACCGAGCTTTCAGGAGCGTTTAAATGTTAAATCACTTTATTTGCAATTACGATTTCACTGTATTCTATTTTTAAGGCATAATGAAAAACAAATAAAGTTAAGATATTCTTTTTTATATAAAAAAACAGTATATTTTTAATAGAAAGCTTTATAAACGTGTAAACATATTTTTAAATAAATTGACGTTGAATATTATTAATAATTTTCAGGTATCATATCTTAGATATACAGACGCTCCTTCTATACAGAAAATAATTGCGTCCACAGACCATAACATATGATCTGTTGGCAAGTGATGCAGCGGTCACAAGCCACGGCTATGAGGGTTGCACGCATTACAAAATCGCGTAACTATTGTTTGTTAGGTGTCTTCGCATGGATTCGAACTCGTGACAATCGGTACGGCCAGCGAGCGCACTGCCACGCGACAACCGTTGCTAAATAGCTTTTTTATATAAACGTCAATTTGGTGTTTAAAATTGGCATATATTAAATTTGTGTGGACTTAATTTGGACTTCAGACTTTATTCTTATAAACAAACACAAACTTATGTTAAAGGAATAAATAAAGAGATTTACCCGTGGACCTCAAAAGTAAACCACAATGGGCGGCACAGTTTTAGATTTACCTAAACGCTATTCTGACATGTATTATTAAAATAAATTTATAGGATTAAATATAAGTAAGAATTCATAAACATTGTATCCCTTATTTTAGGGAACGAAACCAAGTGGCATGTCTCTTAAATAAGATATAATATTGTATTTCAAACTAAAAAAACGAAATCTATCATTCACTTAAACAATTAAACAGTTATACAAATAATTAAAAATTAAAATAATTTAATTATTTTAATAAAAATAAAAAACAGACATTAAAAACTTGTTTACCCTTGTAAAATTCATTTCATTTGTAAATTTAAGTTACACCTACTTGCACGTTATTAAATAATATGGACTCTAATGTTTTATAATATTTTTATTTAATTTTAATATTGAGTGTTTTTAAACATGAAAATAATGTTATTATGTCGGTAGATAAGTTTTCTCAAGTCTATCCAGTGGCGTAGCTAGAGCTTTTGCCGCCCGGGGCGGTCTCCAATATGCCACCCTTTTAGGGGTCACCCCGAAATGACGTCACGCACCGGGGGGCAGTCACACATTTGATATCATTCAAAATGCGCAACTTTAAATAAAAGCGACACTGAAATATATGATTCCCTAAACTTTATTCAATGACGATTAACGTGGTTCCACGCGTATTACGATGTTAGAGTGCTACCTTAAACAAAAAACATAGTTAAATGACCAAACAAACAAAATATATGATATTGTGAAGGATTTCGTCACACACTTGTTATTCTTATAATTCAAACACTGAAACTCCAAGACTGAATTTACAAATAAATCGTGTTTAATTCCTTAACTTAGAAACACTTATTCCTAACTACATTTGTGTTCCTAGCTCTGCCCTATCCCTATCTCCGTCTGTCTGTCTGTGTGTCCCTAACTCTCTCTTATCACTACATCTCTCTCTGTCTATCCGTCCAGATGTCCCAAACTCTTCCGTCTTATATACCCGTCAGTCTTTCATAAGACACGGTCAAGCTTGTTTGACTTAACTAATCTCTGCCGAGACTACCACACCCAGGCTTGCTGCCGTCCACAAGCTTGCCTCGTTCTCGCCCGCACACTGACCGCTTCAAAAGACACCGCTGGCCCGTCCACGTTAAAGGACCCAAGCTTGTCGTCCGTCGCCGGCCATATCAAAGGATCCAAGCTTGGCCTCGTTCCTTGGTCGCACCCGTCATGCTTCAAAGGACCCATCCCTCTGAGCGCCGACAATTCGCCCCCAGGGCCTCCACAATATTAAACATGCTCATTTTCAAATACAAAATACCGCTTGTAGGGGGGGGGGGAGACTTTGTCACGTCACATTGAGTACTGCCATAAAACCTTTCTCTTTCTGACTCGAACATTTCTTTTTCAATGTAAATTAAGAAATTTAATTGATGTTCAAATTGTTCATTTAGAATCCTAGATGGTATAGTATTATACACGAATATTTTTTTGCAAGGACATGTAACTCATCACCTTGTTATTTTATTTTCTTTTATAACTACACCTATGGATAAAAACATTTCTCGTTTTAATTCTTGCTCTAAAGATAGAACCACGTCTTCTAAATTTTCCCCACTCATATTTTCTCTTGGCATCTAGTCGATAAAACGATATGTCCAACTCTATGTAACAGCGTTATGTATTTGCACATATCTTTGTTTCAAATGGGTTTGAATAGTTTGCATTAATTTAAAAATGACGAGTTCCCATAGAAAAGTAAGAGATTGCCATGAACTGTTTAAAATTCCAACATCTGATTTCGTTTTACTCGTTGCCGCGGTGGTCGACTGGCGTTCCGATGGTCACGAGTTCGAATCCATGGGAAGCCAGGGACTCTTTCCCGGGGCCTAGGACGTCCCCGAGTTCCACCCAGCTCCAAATGGGTAAAAAGCGGCGTGGTAATGCGTGGAACCCTTAGCAGTGTCATGTGAACGCTGCATCACTTGCCAAAAAAAAAAAAACTGCTGCCTTGCAGATGGTCGTGGCTGACAAAAGGCTATGGAAGCAAAACCAGAAAATAACAAAAANAAAAAAAAAAAAAACAAACAAACAAACAAACAAAACAACTGCTGCCTTTCAGATGGTCTTGGCTGACCAAAGGCTATGGAAGCAAATCCAGAAAATAATAATAATAATAAAATGATATTTTATATAGCACTGTATCCCAGCAACGAGCCAAGCTCACAGCGCTTTGGAAATAACAATACATATATTAATAAAAGAAACATTCACATCATACTAATAACATAAATGACAATACATCAGCTACGTTAATCATTTAAAGAAATGTTGTTTAATTAATTTCCAAAATACAGCAGGCTGAAGTCGGATACCACGGGCCAATTGGCGCAAAACTCGTGGCACGCAAAACTCAATATTCAATATTGAGAACGAAGAAGAAGAAAAATAATCTCGTTTTACTAGTTACTTCATATGTCAATTTTTCAAGACGCTTGAAATTTTTAAGCACGTCTTTTTCGTAATTATTTATGTTTTTGTGATTTTTATTAACGGAGAAATTAATAATCATTCATTTTTAATGAATAACCGTATATTGAAGAAAATACAAGCTGTATGCGCTACTTTAATGCAATAAAAACAAAATAAATTTAATTTTCAATAAGTTACCTTATAAAATAATTTTATAAAACCTGAAACAGTAATATAATTTACTACTTGCAATTTGAACACAATATTTGAGCCACTATGTCATGTAGGTACTTGTTAGTGCATCATTCTGCGAATGTCGAAATTCCACGTTAAAACTGTCGTGCGATTAATACTACATATATTCCTACCAGCGGTGATTTTTTAATATTTTTTTTGTGCAGTTAGTTTTATAAAAGCGCCATCTGTGACGTATACAGCTTAATTTTGCAAAACAATAGTTACCTTTTTGAGCAATTAAAAAATTTTAAACTGTTCTACGTTAGTTATAACAACCACTATGTAATCAAACAAATGTTGCATGAATCCGTTAATTTAAACTCAAAATTGAGATTATTTTTTTTCACTATGGCTTTCCCCCTTCAAAAGAAAGGGGCGATACCCCTAAAAGCCGCCCTTTGAACGAGTGCCGCCCGGGGCTACGCCACTGAGTCTATCGGCACATTAAATAAGTGCAATATGGTGCACCAATCATGTGCACCCAAATTAAACTTATGTAGTTTATTATTTGTTGATTTAATATATTTAACATTACAGATGTTTTTAAAATAATGTATTTGTCTATCCTTTAAAATATATGATTGATTTTTTGTATTACAAAGGATTTTTGCTTTCTAAAAGTTTGTATTAAAGATGATTATTGCTTTTAGCTCTCTTGTAATCGTTGCCTTCTTTGATTTTTTTCCTATGACTCTCTGTATGCCAGCTAAGCTCGCATGTTCTCGACTACCGTGGCTCCTGACTTACATGTCATAAACAATATAAGTAAATTAACATGATATAAGGCTTTGTCAGTAACACTTTAATTAATGAATTTATAAATATGTCTACTGTGGATTTATTTTTCTTGCAGAAATTTATCGTTTAAATTGGCCAAAGCGATAAGGGCTACAATATAATCTAACGACACTTGGTAAAGTGCATGCTTGCTACGAAACTGATAAACATAAATAATATATTTGTCCAAGTCACTCACTGGATGTGGAACCCTGAGGAACGATGTACAACAATCTATAGCTGTTTAAAAATTCGTGTGGTGATTAGCGCTATAAAAAATATTTAATATGACGTAATTGTTTGGTGTGCACCGGTGCACAAAATACAACCCTATTTTTAAATACTTTGCGTACATTTCAGAAAGTTTAACATTTCGTATTTATCGAAAAAGGAAAAGTTAGTTGGGCTTTTAAATTGGTTAGCGCCGTAGGCACAATCTAGTTATTTATAGTAAAGATGAGAACATGTTTTAATATTTTAAAAGAGATTTTTACTAACATTAAATAGATATAAGTACTTTTAGAATTAAACGTATAATTCATTAGTAAATCTAGCGATGTGATAATGATCCGCCCATAACGTGTGCCTTGTTGACTGATAGTTGTCACATCTACTCTAGAATGTCATGACTTGTTGACTGATAGCAGTCACATCTACTCTAGAATATCAAGACTTGTTGACTGATAGCAGTCACATCTACTCTAGAATATCATGACATGTAGACTGATAGCAGTCACATCTACTCTAGAATATCAAGACTTGTTTACTGATAGCAGTCACATCTTCTCTAGAATATCAAGACTTGTTGACTGATAGCAGTCACATCTTCTCTAGAATATCATGATTTGTTGACTGATAGCAGTCACATCTACTCTAGAATATTATGACTTGTTGACTGATAGCAGTCACATCTACTCTAGAATAGCATGCCTTTTGACTGATAGCAGTCACATCTACTCTAGAATATCATGACTTGTTGACTGATAGCAGTCACATCTACTCTAGAATATCATGACTTCTTGACTGATAGCAGTAACATTTACTCTAGAATATCATGACTTCTTGACTGATAGCAGTCACATTTACTCTAGAATATCATGACTTGTTGACTGATAGCAGTCACATCTACTCTAGAATATTATGACTTGTTGACTGATATCAGTCACATCTAGTCTAGAATATCATGACTTGTTGACTGATAGCAGTCACACCTACTCTAGAATATCAT
>MUZC01001429.1:20468-32509 GCA_002072015.1 Radix auricularia
ACCTCTACTCTAAAAGATCATGACTTGTTGACTGATAGCAGTCACCTTTAATCTAAAAGATCATGACTTGTTGACTGATAGCAGTGACCTCTGCTCTAAAAGATCATGACTTGTTGACTGATAGCAGTGACCTCTGCTCTAAAAGATCATGACTTGTTGACTGATAGAAGTGACCTCTGCTCTAAAAGATCATGACTTGTTGACTGATAGCAGTGACCTCTGCTCTAAAAGATCATGATTTGTTGACTGATAGCAGTCACCTCTGCTCTAAAAGATCATGACTTGTTGACTGATAGCAGTCACCTCTACTCTAAAAGATCATGACTTGTTGACTGATAGCAGTCACCTCTACTCTAAAAGATCATGACTTGTTGACAGAGAGTGGTTACCTCTACTCTAAAAGATCATGACTTGTTGACTGATAGCAGTCACCTCTACTCTAAAAGATCATGACTTGTTGACTGATAGCAGTCACCTTAAATCTAAAAGAGCATGACTTGTTGACTGATAGCAGTAACCTCTACTCTAAAAGATCATGACTTGTTGACTGATAGTAGTCACCTCTACTCTAAAAGATCATAACGGATTCCAATATTTTTCATACAGGTAATACGCCCTACAGCCCAGCATAACGTCCACTTTGTAAGAAAAGTGTTGGATTTTAAAGGGGACCTCGAAGATAGCATAAAGTATAATTTACAATTATATGTTAAATATTTCGACGTGATTGATTCATAGACTCACTTATAACCACTCTATAAATAAACCCGTGACCATGGTGTGAACTATAAATAGATTTGGCTCTATTAAGTATATTAATAAGTTTGTTACAGATATAGTTTTTAAAAAGTTGTAAGTTGCGTGGGTTTATGTCAATTTACTTTCTATGCTGTTAAATGATCGTAAGGGAATTTGTTTTTCACGTCAGCCATGCACCACCAAGCACCACCAAGCACCGATGCTTTTGTTTAAGAAAAAGTTATTTTATTTTTCTTGACTCTACTTACTTTTGACGATTAGTGATAAAAATCTTTTATTCTTAAAATCGTCTTTATTAATATGTTATTTATATTTTGAGGGCATTTAATGTTAATGACTTGTGAGTCGTAGTTCTATGTAGGAACGTAACATAAAAAAAAGGATAGAAACATCAAATACTAGTAGAGAATCAGATTTTAAAATACTATATATTTGGAAGTTAAAGCAAACTATAAAATGCATATATTAATTTTAGCATAGTTGCTTACTCCATTGTTTGAACACGCACTGGTTTAACATCATGAAGTCCTAATAGAGAATCAGTCTGTTATATTCAAGTGTTATTTCGCTTGATCTCGATCCCTATAAATAGGTATACAAAGTTAATGAAATGTTTGGATTATCCTACCTCAATTCAAATATACTCAGTTCACAGGTTTATAGAATGATTCTTTAAAATTCCTAATTTATAGTTGATAAATATTGTATGTAACACTTGTCTTTAATATGTTACATCAAATGGTTATACGTCAGCTTCTTCTTCTTATACATATTGTTTTGGCCTGAGACTTAAACTCTTAAGGCATTGACCAATCCCTGGGCAACATGCTTTATCTGCTGACCAGTGCCTCACAACACTGTACTTACGTGGGACTCTTGTTACCTCCCTAACCGCCTAGGCTATGGCTAGCGTTGGACACGAAATTAACAGGTGTAGTTCTGTTTTAGAGGCTAGGCCACAATGACTTCAGTTAAAGTCCCTGTTAATGTCTAACTTTGGACACGAAATTAACAGGTGTAGTTCTGTTTTAGAGGCTAGGCCACAATGACTTCAGTTAGAGTCCCTGTTAATGTCTAACGTTGGACACGAAATTAATAAGGTGTAGTTCTGTTTTAGAGGCTAGGCCACAATGACTTAAGTTTGAGTCCCTGTTAATGTCTAACGTTGGGCACGGAATTAACAGGTGTAGTTCTGTTTTAGAGGCTAGGCCGCAATGACTTCAGTTAGAGTGCCTGTTAATGTCTAGCCTGTTCGCATTGATTCACTAAACTCTGGTGTTTCTGACCCAAACTCCACGACTGTTCTGATTGGTTTGGCCTGTGAATGTTAGCGAAAAACCCTCTTGAAGTCGTATTGTCAGCCCACTATTGGTGTCACTTGTTCCTTAAGTTGTCTTTTAGCCAGGTCTTGTCGCCGAGATACGTGACTGGGATGTCTGTTTGGGGCTGGGCCGCTATGGTTTTTTACCAAAGAGTCTGCTTTTTTAATTGCAGTCAACAATTACGTGTCTCTGGGTCAACTGCACTGTTATCTTATCTCAGAGTCTTCTGAGCTTAACCACACCATCTAATAATGTAGAGAATTATAGAAATGTGTGGATATATTTTTTAAATATAAAATTACTCCATTTTATGTGCAGTATAAAATGATGTCCATGTCCAGTACAACCCAATGGCGATGTCCAGTACAAAATTATGGCCCTATCCCGTACAAAAAGATGAACATGTGCAGTACAACATTTTAGCCATGTGCTGTATAACATAATGGGCATGTCCGAGACAACATGTTGGCCCTTTCCAGTACAACATGATAACAATGTTTGGTACAACATGATGCCCAGTTCCGTAAAACATGATTTACATTTCCGGTACAATATTATGGCACTTTCTGGTACTACATAAGTACCATTTCCAGTACAACATGATGGCCATGCCCAGTACATCAAGATGGCAATATCTAATACAATATTACATAGCAACCCCTTGACCAGAAGATATCCAGTACAACAGTACATATTATACCCTTGACCATAAAATATCCAATACAACAGTACAGATTAAACCATTGACCATAAGATATCCGGTAAATAGTACAGATTAAACCCTTGAACAGAAGATATCCGGTAAAACAGTACAGATTAAACCTTTGACCAGAAGATATCCGGTACAACTGTACAGATTAAACCCTTGACCAGAAGATATCCGATACAACAGTACAGATTAAACCCTTGACCGGAAGATATCCGGTACAACAGTACAGATTAAACCCTTGACCAGAAGATATCCGATACGATAGTAGAGATTAAACCCTTGACCAGAAGATATCCGGTACAACAGTACAGATTAAACCCTTGTCCAAAAGATATCCGATACAACAGTACAGATTAAACCCTTGACTAGAAGATATCCGGTACAACAGATTAAATCCTTGTCCAAACATGCTCGGAGCTATACAGGCCCTAGACCAGAATATACACAAAGAAAAACTATAATGTAACTCTCCCGGTCCATGATAAATGAACACACAGAGGTTTACATTTTTCATGTACCACGTCACTCTTCGTTGATAAAGGTGAATACAAATATATCATTTAGAAAACATAGTAGAGTTATGATTGATTTTAATTTTGTCATATAAAAGTTGCAATAGAGCGTCCAAAAAAAAAACAACAAACAAACAAACTATATTGCAACCAATAGTACGTTTTTATTTTTGTGTAACAACAATACCAAGAAATTAAGCAATTTATTTTCTCAGGGATAAAATAATTACAAAAAAGTTTCAAAATATAATAAAATATTATATTTAACCTAAAATCGTTATTCCAAAAGTATTTTTCCCAGTGCAATTGATTAAGCCTGTATGGATTTAGGAGAACATTTTTAATAAGAAAATGACATTTTTCGGCTTTAATTTGATTTAGTAATTGAAAAACAATACGATGATCCCCCTTTTAAGAACAATTTAGATTTAAGGACTCCCCACGTTAACCAAAGCTCACATTTAGACGGGCTACAGGTCTATTTTATATTATAAGATGTCTTATAGTCTTACTTCTTATCATGTAATTATATAGTTACTGTACATCAATTTTTACGTTACCCGTCATTATTTCTATGCCACAATGTGGGAATTTACCGTCTGAATTACATAAAAATATAAATATTCATCTATCAATTCTATTATAGGGTAAAAACAAAAATATTTTTTATGTCATTAATACTGCACAATTTTGCAAGGGTCTCACGTCTCGTCTGCTGCCTACAACCCCGGGCATTGTTCCCTTGAAGTCGCGTGTGATACAAGGATGTCTGAGCAAAGCCGCGGAGCAGTTAAGAATTACCACTAAGCAAATTTTGTAAAATGTTGCAAAAGTTAATACTTTATAAATGTGCACACGAGTTGCTTGTCTTTATTTTTGTTGTTTTGTTTTGTTGTGTTCTTCAACCTTTCACATGGACCAACGAACTTTACCGAGAACAATGGTCCGGGGCCCCGCTCATTATTTGCTGCCTAGGGCCTCGCATCCGGCACTTGTCACCCCATAGCCTCCTCCCATTTAACGTGCATTATCTTATTTATATATTTGAATTTTAAAAAATCAAACAAAATGAACCATTGACAAGATGATTTTCCTATTGAACCTTGTGGTAGGGAAATCCAGGCAATTCCATGAATTGTTATCTCTTATTAAAGAGATCGAAGTCAAGCGGTTTTCCACTTGCATATACATATTTTTTACAAAGACCAAGACACAGAAAATAGCTTACATCAATTAGCTATAGACATGACGATACATGTGTAAAATTTATATATAGTTTCCTTACTTTGAAGGAAGTAGGATTCTGATAATGTATTTTTTCCTTCGAATGAAATATTTCTTTTTATAATATTTACTTAAATTCAGTACAAAGCGTAAAGAATCCAAATAAATAATACTGTATAGCATACACGTAAAGAGTGAAATTTAAACGAAATTATATATAAAATATACATATTTTTATCTTCTTTTTAATGTTCCAGCTTAAGATTTCTAAATTACGATAACTTATTAACTAGATCGATAGCTGTGCTTTTTAGTGCTGCGATCATTGAGAATAAAATATAATTGCGCGTCAGATATGATAATAGCAAGTCATTTAATCTGTTACTTTCTCGTTTATAATTATATGTAATAAAATTTAAGGAAATGATTTTACATTGCTTTACATATGCCCAGTAGCGTAGCTAGAGGGGGCGGTGGGGGCGGTCCGCCCCGGGCGGCACTCATTCAAAGGGCGGGGTTTGTGGGCTTTTAAAAATTAAAGCCATTTCCGAAAACTGCCCTTTTTCTTTTAAAGGGGGAAAACAATGGTGAAACAAAAATATTCTTAATTTTTAATTAACGGATTCGTGCAACATTTGTTTTATTACATAGTGGTTGTTCAAACTAACGCAAAACCGTTTAAAAATATAAAATCGTTAAAAAAAAGGTTACAATTTGTTAGGAAAATTAAGTGGTATACATCACAGATGTCGCTTTTATAAGAAAACTGAAAAAAACAACAAAAAAAACAAAATAGCAATTCATCACCGCTGGTCCGAAAATATGTACTATTAATATCACCACGACAGTTTTAGCGTGGTATTTCGACATTCGCTGAATTATGCGCTTACAATTACAAGTACCAACATGACATGGTGGTTCGAATATTGTGTTTAACTTGCAAGTAGTAAATTATATTACTGTTTCAAGTTTCATAAAATGCTTATAAGATTATTTAATAACAATTTAATTTACTTTTTTTTTATTGTATTAAAGTAGCAGATACAGCTTGAGTTTTTCATTAAATTAAGGTTATTCATTGAAAATGAACGGTTATTCATTTTTTCGTTAATAAACACCACGAAAACACAAATAATTCCGAAAAAAACCAACTTAAAAATAGCAAGCGTCTTGGAAAATATTGACAAATGAAGTAACTAGTAAAACGAGATCAGATACTGGAATTTTATTCAGTCAATGCAATCTTTTTCTTTTCTGTGGTATTCCAATTTATGGGAACCAGTCGTTTTAAAATTTGCAAACCCATTTCATTGAGCAAAGATTTGTGCTAATACAGAACGCTGTTACAAACAGTTGTGGGTATGACATGAGCACCACGTTAGAAGGAGAAAAATATGAGTGGGGAAAATTTAGAAGACGTGTTTCTATCTCTAGAGCAAGAAGTACAACGATACATTTTTTTTATCCATAGATATTATAAAAGAAAATAAAACAACGCGGTGATGAGTTACATGTCCTTTCAAGAAAATATTCGTGTATAATACCATCTAGCCTACTAACTGAATAATTTAAATATCAAATAAATTTCTTAATTTCCATTGATAAAGAATTGTTCGTGATTTAAAGAGAAAGGATCCAGGTTTTTATGGCAGTACACGAGGCCTGCGAAAAGGATTGCGTGCCCCCCAGTTTGGAGAGGGATATGGTATTAATTAGGATATTAAGTGAAAATTAAAACAGGTTGGACCTATGAAAGAGCGGGATCCTCTGCGACCGCATAGGTTGCAGGAGCCTAAGACCAGCCCAGGCTATACCCACTCTACAAGAAGAGGCATTATGTTTTTTAACATACTGCCTCTTCTTGTCCCCCCTCCCGCGTGATCTAATAAAATATATTCAACAGTAAATATTGGACAATTATTTCATTTCATCCTCATTGCCTGTCGTCCCATCTGGGGCATAGGCCACGAACAAATACTCTCCAGGCATCCCGGTCCTGTTCCAATCTCTCTAGATGTCCCCAGCTGTAACAACTCTTTTTGGAGTCTGTCTCCAGTTCTCTTCTCCATGTCATTTTGGGTCGACCTCTTTTTCTCTTACCCTGGGGGTTCCAAGTGAGGGCTTGTCTCACAATGCTGGATGTAGGCTTTCTGGGGGTGTGGGCAATCCCACTCCATCTGCGCTGACGTATTAGTTCTTCCACTGGCTCTTGTTGCATACGTTGCCAGAGATCCTCGTTGGTGATGATATTGGGCCAACGGCTGCTGTAATCCGCTATGTTTTAGCTCCATATAGAAGGACAGGCTTTACTGTGGTGTTGAATATCCTGACCTTGGTATGGAGGGTCAAGTTGTTGCAAATCCAAACTTTTTTTAGCTGTTTAAATGATGTTCTTGCTTTGCCAATTCTCACTCTTACATCAGCGTCTGTCCATCCCTGCATGTATATGATGCTACCGAGGTATGTAAAGCTATTCACCTCCTCTAGATTTGTTCCTCCCAGTGTTATTGGGGTGTTGCTTGATGTATTTATTTTAAGGACTTTGCTTTTTCCTTTGTGGATGTTTAGGCCAACACAAGCAAGAGAATTGTACTACATAGTTAGTTTTCTCCTGCATCTGTTGCTGTGTGTGTGATATTAGGGCCAGAACATCCGCAAAATCCAGGTCAACAAGTTGTTTCCACAGTGTCCACTGGATACCATTTCTCTTCTGCTCTGTAGACATCTTCATTATCCAGCAAGAATTAGAAAGGCGAAAGAAAACACCCCTGTCTGACTCCTGTCTTTACCCCAAAAGCCCGTGTTGTTGTTTTTTTTAGCCAAGAATGATTCTACATGTAAGGCCTTCGAAAGAGGATAATTCTTTACCCAAAATTATAATTTTGCTAAGAATGTTCTCAACAATTGCTATCAGTGTATCAAGTTGTAAAAGAAGCTTCTCTAAACTGACGTTGATAGAAAACATTATATGCGCTCAACAATAAGTGATGTAAGACAACAAAATCTTGAAATATGTCCATAGATCAAGATATTACAAATAATTTATATTTTTTTAACATAATACAGGATTTTTCTAATATGAAAGATAAATAAGAAAGTAAATTTATTGATAATAAAAAATATTTTTATATACTGATGTATATAATTTCATTTTTAAAAAATCACATATTTATTTTTTTAAAATATGTATTTTTTTTTAAATGTTTATTTTTTATGTTGTTGTTTTTTGTTGGTGTAAAATTTGGAATATCTTTTGTTTCATTTGGGTGGGGGGGGGGGTAGCGACCCTTATAACTTTCTTGTGGTCTTCAAAACAATTATCGTATATTTTTATAATGTTTTAATTATAGGTAAATCATCTTATGTGGCCTCTTTTATACTGCTTACATAAATAGAGTATGCTATGGAAACATTGTTCCCCATCATTTATAATGTACTTTTTTTCACTTACAATTATTTATTCAAGTTTATGAATTTATAAAAACTATCATATGATTGAATTAAGGGGTCGTTCATAAATCGCGTAAGGTGATTTTTCACCCTTTCCCCCTCGTCACACGGCGTCATGAAATGAAAACTTAGACCCCTCCCTCATTGTGACGTAATAATACAAAAAGTATTTTATATTTGAAAATGAGCGTGTTTAATATACTTTTTTTTTGTCATTTAAATATGTTTTTAGTTTAAGGCTGCACTCTAATATCGTAACACGCGTGAAACCACGTAAAACTTCATTGAATAAAGTGTCGGTAATCATATATTTAAGTGGAACTTTTTTTTTAAAGTTGCGCGTTTTGAATGACGTATTATGTGTGTCCCCGCATCCCCCCCCNATATATATATATATATTTTAAAAAGTTTGTATAAGTCGACTTATAAGAAAAAAATTATTTAAAACTTATAGATTCAATCACTTTGATTTTAAATGACCAAATACCTGAGGCGAGCGCTTAACAGATTTTACATTTGCAGTTCACGCCCTCTCTCTCTCTCTCTCTCTCTCTCTCTCTCTCTCTCTCTCTCTTTTCTCTCTCTCTCTCTCTCTCTCACACACACACACACTTATAGATCTCTCTTTGCCATCTCATTTATGTGTTTTTAGTCCTTTTACAAAACACAATCGACTGTTTTGAGATATAAAAAACAACGGTAGCTGATGCGAAGCGGGAATCCATAAGGAACATAATAACTTAGTTAAGACAATAAGAAAATAGAGTTAACACAAAAATAATAACACTCAGATATATTCTCCATAGAAACAAAACTCTCTATGTATTCCATAGAAATAATACTCTCTATGTATTTCATAGAAATAATACTCTCTATGTATTTCATAGGAATATTATTCTCTATGTACTTCATAGAAATAATACTCTCTATATATTTCATAAAAATAATACTCTCTATGTATTTTATAGAAATAATACTCTCTATGTATTTCATAGAAATAATACTCTCTATGTATTTCATAGGAATAATATTCTCTATGTACTTCATAGAAATAAAACTCTCTATGTATTTCATAAAAATAATACTCTATGTATTTCAAGCTATGATTATTGATAGGTCTTTAATTTCTGTATTATATAATTAAATGACTTAAACGAGTAACAACAATACGTTAAAGTGTTTTAGACTTTAGAACTAAAATATTTTTAATGACATAATTAGTACCAATAATCTCTGTTTATTTCACTAAAGCTAACATGACGAATGACTCTCGCTATGGTCAACAGATAAGTTAATGGTTGGCAAGGAAAGGTGGTGGAGAAGTGAGGGGTCATCGAAACTATTGATTCTTTTTGAGTTCACATTCGTTGTTCTTTCACAGAATAACATGTATTTAGTAGTGTAGTCTTTATTACATACCACTAACACGCAAAAGGTAATGGATTGAAAATGAATGAATTAGAGACAAACCTTAAAACGTCGTTGTGTTGCCAAGAGGTGGGACATGATGACGGGCCAAGTGTTTGGACTTGTTGTGGGGCGGGAGGTGAGACATGTGGGGCCGGACAGTGTGACTTGTTGTGGGGCCGGGAGGTGGGACATGTGGGGCCAGGAGGTGGGACTTGTTGTGGGGCTGGGAGGTGGGACTTGTTGTGGGGCCGGGAGGTAGGACATGTGGGGCCAGGAGGTGGGAAATGTGGGGCCAGGAGGTGGGACTTGTGGGGCCAGGAGGTGTGACAAGGACAGACATTAAGAAATTGAAGGTCCCTGTGTTTGTACACGTGACAGTAAAAGCCGTATGTTAAACTCATTCTAAATGACACTAAAACTTGTTATGTCACTATTTGATCTTACGTTTAGCCTTCAAGTCTTGAATAGGATGACACTAACACTAGCTTTTCCACCGTTTGATCTTATTCTCTTTCGTACTGTGTGCATGGCTTTGGGTGGTCGCGATCTTATTCTTCCAGTGATCTCTTTTAGTTGGTCTTTCTAAAGCATAATGTCCGGTGTTATTGTTTACTTGTACCAATTGACTGAACCGTCTCGTTCCAGAGTTACACATTCTGGATTCTCATGCACCGAGCTTTCAGGAGAGTTCAAATGTTAAATCACTTTATTTGCAATTACGATTTCACTGTATTCTNTATATATATATATATATATATATATAAACTGTATATTTTTAACAGAAAGCTTTATAAACGTGTAAACATATTTTAAAATAAATTTACGTGGAATATTATCTTATCATAGATACTTCTATGCAGAAAATAATTGCGTCCACAGATAATCTGTTGGCTAGTGAAGCAGCGGTCACAAGCCACGGTTATAAGGGTTGCACTCATTACCCAATCGCCGAACTATTGTTTGTTAGGTGCCTTGGCATGTTTTCGAACTCGTGACAATCGGTACGCCAGTCGAGCGCACTGCCACGCGACAACAGTTGCTATATAACTTTTTATATAAACGTCTATTTGATGTTTAAATGTGCACATATTAAATTTGTGTGGACTTAATTTTGACTTCTGATTTTATTCTTATAAACAAACACAAACTTATGTTAAAGAAATGAATAAAGAGATTGATCCGTGGACCTCAATATTAAACCACAATAGGCGGCACAGTTTTAGATTTACATAAACGCTATTCTGACATGTATTATTAAAATAAATTTATAGGATTAAATATAATTAAGAATTCATTAACATTGTATCCCTTATTGAAGGGAACTAAACCAGGTGGCATGCCAATTGAATAAGATACAATATTGTTGTATTTCAAATTAAAAAACGAAAGTCACTATTTACTTAAACAATAAAACAATAATGCAAAAAATTAAACATTGAAATAATTTCATTGTTTTAATAATAATAAAATACAGACATTAAAAACGTGTTTTCCCTTGTAAATTTCAAATTCATTTGTTAATTTAAGTTACACCTACTGGCATGTTTTAGTTAAAATATAATAATTACTCTAATGTTTTATATTATTTTAATCTAATTTTAATATTGAGTGTTTTTAAAAATGAAAATAATGTTAATATCACGGTAGATAAGTTTTCTCAAGTCTATCGGCACATTAAATAAGTGCAATATGGTGCACCAATCATGTGCATCCAAATTACACTTAAGTAGTTTATTATTTGTTGATTTAATATATTTAACATTACAGATGTTTCTTAAATATTGTATTTGTCTATCCTTTAAAATATATGATTGATTTCTTTTGTATTACAAAGGATTTTTGCTTTCTAAAGTTTTGTATTACAGATGATTATTGCTTTTATCTCTCTTGTATTAATTCCCATCTCTAAATTTTTTTCCTATGACTCTCTATATGCCAGCTAAGCACGCATGCCACTCGACTACCTTGGCTCCTCACTTACATGTCATAAACAATATAAGTAAATTAACATGATATAAGGCTTTGTCACTAACCCTTTAGATAAAGAAATTATACATATGTTTACTGTGGATTTAATTTTACTAGAAGAAAGTAATCGTTTGAAGTGGGCAAAAGGCGATAAGTGCTACAATATAATCTTACGAAACTTGGTAAAGTGTATGCTTGCTACGAAACTGATAAACATTATTTATTGTAAAGATGAGAATATGTTTTAAAACAGATTCATAAAGCATTAAATAGCAGTAACATCTACTGTAGAATATCATGACTTGTTGACTGATAGCAATCACATCTACTCTAGAATATCATGACTTGTCGAGTGATAGCAGTCAAATCTACTCTAGAATATCATGCCTTGTTGACTGATAGCAGTCACGTCTACTCTAGAATATCATGACTTGCTGACTGATAGCAGTCAAACCTACTCTAGAATATCATGCCTTGTTGACTGATAGCAGTCACATCTACTCTAGAATATCATGACTTGTTAACTGATAGCAGTCAAACCTACTCTAGAATATCATGCCCTTTTGACTGATAGCAGTCACATCTACACTAGAATATCATGACTTGTTGACTGATAGCAGTCACATCTACTCTAGAATATCGTGCCTTGTTGACTGATAGCAGTCACATCTACTCTAGAATATCATG
>MUZC01001429.1:32584-58409 GCA_002072015.1 Radix auricularia
TACTCTAGAATATCATGACTTCTTGACTGATAGCAGTCACATCTACTCTAGAATATCATGACTTGTTGACTGATAGCAGTCACATCTACTCTAGAATATCATGCCCTGTTGACTGATAGCAGTCACATCTTCTCTAGAATATCATGACTTGTTGACTGATAGCAGTCACATCTACTCTAGAATATCATGAATTGTTGACTGATAGCAGTCACATCTACTCTAGAATATCATGACTTGTTGACTGTTAGCAGTCACATCTACTCTAGAATATCATGACTTGTTGACTGATAGCAGTCACATCTACTCTAGAATATTATGACTTGTTGACTGATAGCAGTCACATCTACTCTAGAATATCATGCCATGTTAACTTATAGCAGTCATATCTACTCTAGAATATCATGACTTGTTGACTGATAGCAGAAACAAAAACTCTATAATATCGTGCCTTTTAGACTGATAGCAGTCACATCTACTCTAGAATATCATGACTTGTTGACTGATAGCAGTCACATCTACTCTAGAATATCATGCCTTGTTGACTGATAGCAGTAATAAAAACTCTATAATATCGTGCCTTTTTGACTGATAGCAGTCACATCTACTCTAGAATATCATGACTTGTTGACTGATAGCAGTAACAAAAACTCTATAATATCGTGCCTTTTTGACTGATAGCAGTCACATCTACTCTAGAATATCATGACTTCTTGACTGATAGCAGTCACATCTACTCTATAATATCATGCCTTGTTGACTGATAGAAGTAACAAAAACTCTATAATATCGTGCCTTTTTGACTGATAGCAGTCACATCTACTCTAGAATATCATGCCTTGTTGACTGATAGCAGTAACAAAAACTCTATAATATCGTGCCTTTTGACTGATAGCAGTCACATCTACTCTAGAATATCATGACTTGTTGTCTGATAGCAGTCACATCTACTCTAGAATATCATGCCTTGTTGACTGATAGCAGTCACATCTACTCTAGAATATCATGCCTTGTTGACTGATAGCAGTCACATCTACTCTAGAATATCGTGCCTTGTTAACTGATAGCAGTCAAATCTACTCTAGAATATCATGACTTGTTGTCTGATAGCAGTCACATCTTCTCTAGAATATCATGACTTGTTGACTGACAGCAGTCACATCTACTCTAGAATATCATGACTTGTTGACTGATAGCAGTAACAAAAACTCTATAATATCGAGCCTTTTTGACTGATAGCAGTCACACCTACTCTAGAATATCATTACTTGCTGACTGATAGCAGTCACACCTACTCTAGAATATCATAACTTTTTGACTGATAGCAGTCACATCTACACTAGAATATCATGACTTGTTGACTGATAGCAGTCAAACCTACTCTAGAATAGCATGCCTTGTTGACTGATAGCAGTCAAACCTACTCTAGAATAGCATGACTTGTTGATTGGTAGCAGTAAAAAAATACTCTAGATTATCACGCCTTGTTGACTGATAGCAGTCACATCTACTCTAGATTATCACGCCTAGTTGACTGATAGCAGTCACATCTACTCTAGAATATCATGCCTTGTTGACTGATAGCAGTCAAACCTACTCTAGAATAGCATGACTTGTTGACTGATAGCAGTAACAAAAACTCTATAATATCGTGCCTTGTTGACTGATAGCAGTCACATCTACTCTAGAATATCATGACTTGTTGACTGATAGCAGTCACATCTACTCTCGAATATCATGACTTGTTGACTGATAGCAGTCACATCTAATCTAGAATATCATGCCTTGTTTACTGATAGCAGTCACATCTACTCTAGAATATCATGCCATGTTAACTGATAGCAGTCAAATCTACTCTAGAATATCATGACTTGTTGACTGATAGCAGTCACATCTACTCTAGAATATATTGACTTCTTGACTGATAGCAGTCACATATACTCTAGAATATCATGCCTTGTTGACTGATAGCAGTCACATCTACTCTAGAATATCATGCCATATTGATTGATAGCAGTCACACCTACTCTAGAATATCATGACTTGTTGACTGATAGCAGTCACATCTACTCTAGAATATTATGCCTTGTTGACTGATAGCAGTCACATAAACTCTAGAATATCATGCCTTGTTGACTGATAGCAGTTACATCTACTCTAGAATATCAAGACGACCTCTATGTTTGTCACTCAGAAAATATGCCCCACAGCCCAGCTCAAGTTTTGACATTGCTATCGTCCGATGTGTAAGAAAGGTGTTGGATTTAAAAATGGAGCTCAGTGATAGCATAATATAGTATCGATTACAATTATTTTATGTTGTATATTTCCTGTTTTTTAGCGCATTTTCGAGAAGTCGAATGCGCTATTGCACCGGTTTTGTCCGTCCGTCCGTCCGTCTGTCATCACCCTAGATCACAGCATCCATAACTCCTAGACCCATGATGTATATATGTTTTTTGTATGTCCTGACCTGTCATTTGTGCATCAACACTCAGTTACTCAATCCGTTAAAAAACACCATTAAAACTATCAAAAAATATTTCGAATCGATAGGTAACACTAGCGCAGGGAACGGCCGCCATTGCCGGAAGTCGAATACACAGTTTTTCAAGCATTGAAGAGTGGTGCCAGAGCGTGCAAAAGAATTAGTTTCTTTTTTTAGTTGACGTCATTAGAATATGTGTAAAAGTTTAGAGAGTTTTACGTCATCATTTGTGGTGACTTGTACTTAGATTAAAGAGAAAATATTTTTTTTTAAATGTAAAGAAATGACTTTTAAATAAAAAAAATGTCAGGTATATTCATTACACAAGAAAATTCATAAAAATATGTCTAAAGTCTAAACACAATTACTGATAACTACATAATGCTGATATCTAACATAAGTACTGATACATAATACGAAAACGCGCTAACACGTCCTGAATTCCAATAGGGATCAGGCTTAACATGATTTTTTTTTCTTACACTCACTTTTACCGCTGTAAAAATAAACATATCGCATTGGTGCGTACTCTAAAAGATTGGGTAAATTAAGTTGATATTTTAAGTGAACACAGATAATGTAAACAAAGTTATTTGTTGTGTGGGTTTATTTCTATTTACTTTCTATGTAATTAAATTTTGTTAATGGAATTTGTTTTTCACGTTAGCGATGCACCGCCAAGCACAAGTGCTTTTTAAATTAATATGAAATTTAATTTTTCTTTACGCAGCTGACCTAGGTCGATTAATGTTAATATTCGTTTTTAATTAAAGAAATATCATTTTAAAATATATCCTATAAATTTTAAGAAATCTTAAAGTTTTTTACTTCTTTGGATAAACGAAATACGAAAATCTATTAAAACATTAAATTCCAATAACAATTAAGATTTTCAAATAGTATTTATTACGAATATCAAGCAACCATTAAATGTTTATATATATTTGAACTTATAAGCTTACTTTTATGTTTGAGTGACGATGGTCGCCTGATTTTAAATTTCAGAATGGAGAACAAATCTATTTAATTAAAGTGCTATGTCACTTGATCTCGTTCCCTTTAAGTAGGGATACAATGCTAATGAAATGTTAAGATTCTCCTACCTTAGATAATTTATAGTTGACAGATTCTTTAATACACTTGTCTTTTGTTATCCCCAAGAATAAATACTCAATATATTACAGAAATGTTTACACGTCGGCTTGAAGACAAACAACAAAACACTTTACAAGTAACTAAAATGATTTCATTAGCCAACAGGAAAAGCACAACTAATGGTCGTTTGATTTATTTCATACAAACAAACAGATTAGATTGTGTGTTATGTACATAAATAAATGACTTACACAAGATGAAAAGATTCGTACAGAACTTAATAAGTACTAAAGAAACAATGTACACTAGCAATAAGTTACTTTTAAGAATAAACTTACTTAAGAGTAAGGAATAAATATATTTTTTCTCGCTGATTCCCTCAATGTATTATTTATGGTGTGGAGGTAGCAATATTTGAACGTTCCCAAATAGCCGATAAGAGGTGTGAGGCTGGGGTAACAATATATGAACGTTTCCCAATAGCCGATAAGAGGTGTGAGGCTGGGGTAACAATATATGAACGTTTCCCCAATAGCCGATAAGAGGTGTGAGGCTGGGGTAATAACAATATATGAACGTTTCCCCAATAGCCGATAAGAGGTGTGAGGCTGGGGTAACAATATATGAACGTTTCCCAATAGCCTATAAGAGGGGTGAGGCTGGGGTAACAATATATGAACGTTTCCCCAATAGCCGATAGAGGTGTGAGGCTGGGGTAACAATATATGAACGTTCCCCAATAGCCGATAAGAGGGGTGAGGCTGGGGTAACAATATATGAACGTTTCCCCAATAGCCGATAAGAGGTGTGAGGCTTGGGTAACAATATATGAACGTTCCCCAATAGCCGATAAGAGGGGTGAGGCTGGGGTAACAATATATGAACGTTCCCCAATAGCCGATAAGAGGCGTGAGGCTGGGGTAACAATATATGAACGTTCCCCAATAGCCGATAAGAGGGGTGAGGCTGGGGTAACAATATATGAACGTTCCCCAATGGTCGATAACAGGTGTGAGGCTGGGGTAACAATATATGAACGTTCCCCAATAGCCGATAAGAGATGTGAGGCTGGGGTAACAATATATGAACGTTCGCCAATAGCCGATAAGAGGTGTGAGGCTGGGGTAACAATATATGAACGTTCCCCAATAGCCGATAAGAGGTGTGAGGCTGGGGTAACAATATATGAACGTTCCCCAATAGACGATAAGAGGTGTGAGGCTGGGGTAACAATATATGAACGTTCCCCAATAGCCGATAAGAGGTGTGAGGCTGGGGTAACAATATATGAACGTTCCCCAATAGCCGATAAGAGGTGTGATGCTGGGGTAACAATATATGAACGTTCCCCAATAGCCTATAAGAGGTGTGAGGCTGGGGTAACAACTTATAGAGACGGAGACGCCTAAAATTACAATTAACAAAATGAAAAAACCATGTTAAGCCTGGTACCTATTGGAACTCAGGACGTGTTAGCGCATTTTCGTATTATGTATCAGTACTTATGTTAGATTTCAGCATTTTGTAGTTGTCAGTAATTGTGTTTAGATTTTAGACATATTTTTATGAATTTTCCTGTGTAATGAATATACCTGACATTTTTTTTATATTTAAAAGTCATTTCTTTACATGTTAAAAAAAATTATTTTCTATTTAATCTAACTACAAGTCACCACAAATGATGACGTAAAACTCTCTAAACTTTTACACATATTCTAATGACGTCAACTATAAAAAAAACACTAATTCTTTTGCACGCTTTCACACCACTCTTCAATGCTTGAAGAACTATGTATTCAACTTCCGGCAATGGCGGCCGTTCCCTGAGCTAGTGTTACTTCTCGATTCGAAATATTTTTTGGTAGTTTTAACGGGGTTTTTTAACGGATCAAGTAACTGAGTTTTGATGCACTAATGGCAGGTCAGGACATACAAAAAACATATATACCTCATGGGTCTAGGACTTATGGATGCTGAGATCAAGGGTGATGACAGACGGACGGACGGACAAAGCGGGTGCAATAGCGCTTTCGACTTCTCGAAAATGCGCTAAAAAACTACATATAGGCCACAAGTAATATAAAAGTGATCTGATGAAAGATCAGCAGTTATCGGGACGGACTCAACAATGTAATGGTCAATATGCAATATCAATTATTAATGTGGCCTTAATTATAGCAAACAGAAGCAACGCAATATTATAAGATATAATGACAGTAGTTCATGCAAGGCGTGAATCCATAATGATAATACTGACATAGAGAAAACACTTATTAAATAGAGCAAACATAAAAATAAGTACTAACCATTGTTATTTGATATAAAAATTACTGTATATATTCAAAGTGAAGGTTCTGATTATTATTAGGCCTTTTTATTTCTTTATTATAAATTAACAGTTTTTAAACGGATGACAATGGTTTTATAAAGTGTCTTAAGCCTTAAATAATTATATATTTTTAAATTACATAATTACTGCCTGTAATTAAAGTTATTAAAAACAGCTAAAAACACAAAAGAAATAACGTCATTTAGAAAACAATATTCATATTTAAACAAACAAATATAGTAAAAGATACATTTTAGTTAATATCTGTTTTTACCTTTAATATATTGTTCTTAATCATTAATGTATAGTTTTTAATCGTTATTATCCGCTATCTTTTTTTCTTTAGTTTAAATTATGTGAGTGAATATTATGTTTTGTTACTTTTTTTTTATTATTTTTTTTTTTTTTGAATATCATATTTTGAAACTTAATACAAATGTAACAAAGATATAAAACTAAAATGCTACCTCACCTTGGTGAGACCTATACTAGAATATGCATCTTCAGTATGGGACCCATCCACCAAAGAAAAGATTGATAAGTTAGAACAAATACAAAAAAGAGCTGCCAGATTCATTACTGGAGAATATTCAAAACTGACAAGAGTAACACCGTTAGTTAAATCATTAAACCTTGAAACACTAGAGGATAGAAAAACCATGAGTAAATTAGTAATTATACATAAGGCAATTAATTCTAATTTAGAAATACAACACAAAGATAACTTAATACAACACTCAGATAGACATAAAGATAAAAACACCTTTTTATTCCATATGCAAGAACAAACACATACAAGTTTTCTTTCTTTCCGTTCGGTATGGGTTGCCTGAAGAAACCAGTAAAGCCACCACTTTATCATCTTTTAAAACTCTAGTAAGAATACAGGACTAAACACAAACCATAGAAATACGTAGGGCGCAATAATCTTCTGTACAGAAGGAGCGTCTGTAACATATAAGATAAGATAAGATCTCTTCCATTTCTGGGCACGACATCAAGTTCTGCCATGAGTGGTATATCTGGGATGTAATCTAGAGCGGTGCTGGAGACTGTGGTAACTGTTGAATACAATTCCGGATAATGCTCAACCCACCGTTTTAGCTGTGCTGCATGGTCTTGGATAATTTCTCCACATTTGGACTTTAGGGGAGCAACTTTGGACGTCAATGGGTCCGTAGCCTTTTTCTTTGTGTGATACGAATTTTTCCTCATAATTCGTACCTTGCTGGTGACAAGGGAGTGATCCGTGTCACAGTCGGCACTGTGATAGCTGCGAGTGAGTAGGACGCTAGCTAGATGTGCACGCCTGGTGATAATGAGGTCCAGCTGGTGCCATCTGCGGGATCGATGGTGTCTCCAAGATACTTGATGTATCTCCTTGCACTTGAAGAGCGTCTGTAACATATAAGATAAGATAAGATAAGATAATTCTATGTTATTAAAATATGCCCATGTGAATTGTTTTTCGTGTTATTGATGCACCACAATAGCACCGCACATTTTTAGCGCATTTTCGAGATGTCGAAATCGCTATTGCACCCGTTTTGTCCGTCTGTCATCACCCTGATCACAGGATCCATAAGTCCTAGACCCATGATGTATATATGTTTTTTGTATGTCCTGACCTGCCATTGGTGCATCAACACTCAGTTACTCGATCCGTTTAAAAAACCCGTTAAAACTACCAAAAAATATTTCGAATCGAGAAGCAACACTAACTCAGGGAACGGCCGCCATTGCCGGAAGTCGAATGCACAATTCTTCAAGCATTGAAGAGTGTTCCGAAAGGGTGCAAAATAATTAATTTTTTTTTGTTGACGTCATTAGAATATGTGTAAAAGTTTAGAGAGTTTTACGTCATCATTTGTGGTGACTTCAATCAAGATCTCAGCGGCCCAGGGGCAGAAATTGAAAACTTTTTCGAAACAAGCTTCAACATTCAACTACTTTCACCAGGATTGGCAACCACGATCTATCAAACAACAATTGACGGAGTATTTGGGCGATTAGCTGATTACAATTTAGAAGGTTTCATTTATGAGTCCTATTTCAGTGACCACAAACCACTTGTAGTTAGATTAAAGAGAAAATTTTTAAAATTTAAAATGTAAAGAAATGACTTTTAAATTTAAAAAAATTTCAGGTATATTCATTACACAAGAAAATTCATAAAAATATGTCTAAAATCTAAACACAATTACTGATAACTACATAATGCTGATATCTAACATAAGTACTGATACATAATACGAAAATGCGCTAACACGTCCTGGGTCCAAAAGGGACCAGGCTTAACATGATTTTTTTAATTTTCGGTGAACATTAAAGTGTGTTATTTTTATCAAACTTACTTTGGACTGTTAATTAATTTTACTTTTGTTTTTCTCTACAAATAATAATGTATTTAAAATTGTGTGACCTTTGTTTACTTGGTGTAACGTTTAAGTGATGATATTGACGTAATGTACGGAGTATAAAGAAACATTCAATTTTGAATAACAAAATATATTAATATTTATATAGAATGTAATAGAACTATAATATTATGTTAAGTACTTTAACATATTCTTACTTGACTCTATTGGAAAGTAATTCTAAATTCTTTTTAAATTTTCTGACAAGAAAACAAGTCTATTTTATTCAAGTGCTATGTCACTTGATCTCGATCCCATTAAATAAGGATACAATGTCATAAACGGTTAGGTCTATCCTACCCAAGATAAAACCATTGTCCATTTTCAACAAGTTTAACTAATTGTTTATGTTTTAATTCTCTTAGAAATTACTAGAGGGTTAGGACTGCAATCAGGGTTTAAAAAAATTAAATGGAAAAGACGTAAACACGGTAAGGGTTAGCCTGACAGGACGTAACAAAACAGCGAACATATATTTTTTTTTTATATTTCTTATTTGTGTATTGTATGTCCGTTGAAAAAGGCTCTTTGTCGAAACATTCGCTTGTAATCTTTTCCATTTAAGAAATAATGTATAGTTGACTCACATTGCATAATATATTTACTTGCCTTTGTTGTCTACAAAACTAGATACCATAGAATCAAAATGTTTTGTTGCGATTATTTTTTTTAAATTGTGTTTTTGTTTCTGCTAGGGAGGCTTTAGATAAATGGACGTTTCTCTATGGATGGGGAGAGTGGAGTTAGGGGTGGGGTCGACAACGCATACAGACGGAGTACGTGAAAGTTATAATTGTTTTTAAAAAAGTCAATTTCTTCTAATAAGCCTCGAAATAAGTTTTAAAAAAATAAAATTACGTGTATGAAATTTCTTTAGCCCGGTCGTTAGGAAACCGAATCCCCCCCTCCCCCGGCCTCACGTGTGTCATGGCGGAAAGAAAGGCTTAACATAAAGACAATGCGAATTTTTGTATTTTCCATGAAAGACGCAGACTTAGCTTTAAAATACCAACACCACCAAGAACCCACCAACCCCAAACAATCACACACACACGATTTTACCTTTTGCCTAAACGTTTTTAAAAGTTTGATTTATGGAGGTTTCGAAGACAAAGCTCTTAGATGATTCAGGCGACATAAAATGAAATAGTATTATGAAATATCGAAGAGGCCTAATTATTGATCCGACATGGCAAGACATATACTGAATTAAGTAAGAATTAGCGACAGAACAAGCGGCCATGAGTTTTGTTTACTTTTGTCTTTCTTTAGGTTGTATGTAGCCGCATATTGACATCAAAAGAGCAACATTCAGCTAAAAACCACAGGTTGAAGACTCCCGTACAACAGCACTGTTGAATGACATGTGTGTTAGGGCACTGACAAGGTAAGGTAAACTAATTAGAATAACGTGTGTGTTAGGGCACTGACAATGTAAGGTAAACTAATTAGAATAACGTGTGTGTTAGGGCACTGACAAGATAAGGTAAACGTATTAGAATAACGTGTGTGTTAGGGCACTGACAACGTAAGGTAAACTAATTAGACTAAAATATATGTTAGGGCACTGACAAGGTAAGGTAAACTAATTAGAATAACGTTTGTGTTAGGACATTGACAAGGTAAGGTAAACTAATTAGAATAACGTTTGTGTTAGGACATTGACAAGGTAAGGTAAACTAATTAGAATGATGTGTGTGTTAGGGCACTGACAACGTAAGGTAAACTAATTAGAATAACGTTTGTGTTAGGACATTGACAAGGTAAGGTAAACTAATTAGAATAATGTGTGTGTTAGGGCACTGACAACGTAAAGTAAACTAATTAGACTAATGTGCATGTTAGGGCACTGACAAGGTAAGGTAAACTAATTAGACTAAAATGTATGTTAGGGCACTGACAAGTTAAGGTAAACTAATTAGACTAAAATGTATGTTAGGGCACTGACAAGGTAAGGTAAACTAATTAGAATAATGTGTGTGTTAGGGCACTGACATGATAAGTTAACCTTATTAGAATGACCTGTATGTTAGGGCATAGACAATGTAAGGTAAAGGACTTAGAAGTACGTGTGTTATGGTACTAATTCTTCTATTATAGACGATTATTGCTTTCTAAGCTCTTGTATTAACTATCTTCAATTTTTTCTTACTTACGACTCTGTACGCCAGCTAAGGTCACTTGCCACACTACCAACTCATTTACTAATAATAAACACATATATAATAAATTGACATATAATACGCTGTAAATGACACGTGTGCAAACGTTTTTTACGTTTGAACTTATATATTTTAACATTTCACCTGTGGGGTTCATTTTACTGGAAGAAATTGTGTAGGCGGTAAGGACTACACCATTATCTAACGACACGGAGCAAAATATACACTGGCTGATAACATTCATATCATTTTTACATATTAATTTGAGATCCACTCATTGATTACAATCATTAAGCTAAGGTCAGTTACTTACGTCTTAAGTTAATTATTTTGTGTCAAGAATGAACTTGATCTCAGAGATTCGAACAAAAGACTCTCTGTTAAAGAGCCGGAAGCGCTGGCCACACGACCCCGTCTATCTCTTAAAATACTTTTAGACCGACATCTTGCCAGCAGGCTGTTAATTTTTAATGTAATTATTATAGTAATAATTATTACTTCAGATCTTATATAGTGCAGTAGCACAGTTCTGTTTTATTCTTGGCAGTCTTGTTAGTCTTGTCACAGACACGTGCCCAGAGAAAAGATTACAATACAGGAACTTTGCTCTACTTCGAAAGATATAAAACGTCTGTCCAATTTTGTATGATTTCAATACTACCCCATCTCACTATACTCTTCATGGGAGAATGTAAAAGTAATTTCACTGACATCCATTGTGTTACACAGCAAACTGGCTGGTTAGTTATAAAGTGGTCGAGAGGCAATTATAGAGTTAGTGAGTAAAACATAACAATCTGATATAGATTTATATATATATAAATATATATATAAATGTATATATATGCATATATATTAGTCGGAAAAAAAGCTATTTTACTTTTTGCAGCATAAATTATTTAAAGGTTTTATGTAATTGTTTTATAGTCTATATTTTTATATGCATATTAAGAAAGCAGTGACACATTTCACAGTTTTCTGATATAGTCTATTAAGGAAACGTAGACACGGTAAAATAATTATGTAAATGAAGGTCATCGCTTCCGGCATTGTATATGAATAAACATGGCGTTCAAGGTTTAGGCTAACGTCTTGCTTGTATCCTAAATGTCTTATTTGTTCAACTATAATAATTAAATAAATAACTGAAACCACTCAGTACACCACATCTATGTTGTTAAAAGATGGAAATAGATCATGACTTGTTGACAGATAGCGGTTACCTCTACTCTAGAAGATCATGACTTGTTGACAGCTAGCGCTTACCTCTACTCTAGAAGATCATGGCTTGTTGACAGATAGCGGTTACCTCTACTCTAGAAGATCATGACTTGTTGACAGATAGCGGTTACCTCTACTCTAGAAGATCAGGCCAAAACTTCAAGTTCTTGCACTCAAGAAATACGCCCCACAGCCCAGCCCAAGTATATTGCTAACGTCCGATTTGTAAGAAAAGTTATTTTTAAAGGGAGCTCGGTTATAAAATCAAGTAATGATTACAGTTATATGTTATATATTTTCTCAGCATCCATTCATACACTCACTTTTACCCCTCTATAAATAAATCAATCACATCGGTGCGTACTATAAAGATAGGTTCGATTAAGTTTTTTATTTTTATTTTTTATTTTCTAAGTAGGCACAGATTATGTTAAGAAATCTGTGTGGGTTTTATTTCAACTTACTTTTTATGTTTTTGAGTTTTTGTTATTTAAATTGGTTTTCGCGTTAGCGGAGCACCACCAAGCACCGGTGCCATAGTATTTAATATGAAATTTAATTTTCTTTACACAACTTACTTTGGACAATTAATGATATTTTTTTTAAAACAAAAAGCAACAGATTTATTAATATATAAATTTTATTTTGATAACTCTTAATGTTAATTATTTGTTTTTCTTAGTTATTTCATTGAATGTACGGTAAAAATGTATAGAAATTTGAAATTCAAAGGACACTTTATATTTTAAAACAGTATTTACTTCGAATTGAAAAGAAACTATGAAATGAGTAAAAAAAAAATAACATATGAGCTTACTTTACTGTTGAGTAACATACTTTACATAACATCAAATGTTTTCGTAATAGAAAACTAGTATATTTCACTCAAGTGCTACGTCACTTCATCTCGATCCCTATAAAAAGGGATGCAATGTCACTGAAAATAAGATAAAGCCTTGGTCCAATTACAACCATATTATTTCAATTATTTATAGAATAAATCGTAAAGACTACTAATTTATTTTTATTACTAGTTTATAATAAACATCATTTTGTTGTCTATAAGAGTGTGTACTTAATATTTTGTATAAAATGGTTAAACATCCGCTTAAAATAACGCTAATATACAACGCACTTGTCGCTAAACGCTTTCGTTAGCACAAATGAAAAAAACAAGTAATAGCATTTTGATAATATTTTATTTTATCTTATATGATGTGTTATGTCCAGAAATCAATAAATGAGTTACGGAAGAAAGAGTCATACAGAGATTTATAATTACTAAGGGTACATTGAACGGTCCGAGGTACGCTAGCAATAAGTTAACTTTGAGAATAAACTTATTCAATAATGTGGCAAGCTTTCACCAGATGGGATAAATGTTTTGATCAGGCTGATTTAATCATTTTTTTCTTCTATGGCTACTACCTTAAATTAAAGCAGAGGAGTGTGGGGGAGGGGTATCAGAATTCATTTGTGACTGAAAAGCCAAACATTACAATGTGAGAAAAAAATATTTTTTTTAAAATGTTACTAACATGATTTGGGAAAAAAATAATATAACAAAATTATTATTTACAAATCAAAGTAGAGAGCCGCATCTTGACATCAAAAGAGACACAATCGGCTAACACAACGCATGTTGCTGTACCATGTGTTTGGGCACTGACATGGTCATTTAAAGTAATTAAAATTACGTATGTAAGTATTTAAATTATGTGACAAATAAAAGCTCACGGGACAACGTACTTGTGTCGACAACAACTAGGTCTCCATCTTGAGAGGAACACTAAAATGATCCAACAGATTTGTCGAGTGGAGCAAGATTAGCGCTACGTCACCAGTCTGACGAAAGCTTGCCTCCTAGATAAACTCAATTTTAATCTGCGTAACTAGGATAAATTCATACATTGGGGTAAGTTTGTCGCATGGACCAAGTAACTGAGCGTTAAATGAGTTAATGTATAAAATTCTTTCTTTATACTTTTGGACACGTTTTGTTAGGTATGAGAAAATATTTGTTGGCAGAGGCTAAACAATTTTTGGCATTGCGGCGGTTAGTAAGGACGCCAAATACTTATTCTTATTTATTCACAGCTTATATATTCATACCCTTTGGATTTTTTCATAATAAATAACACCTAATATAAATTAGCCAAAGTCTATTGTTGGAATAACTTTTGCTGGCAATATCAAACTGCACGAAATGCGGTTTTAAAAGTCTAGGAGAGGTCTTTGCTTACTTCTACCCTTCTGATATAGTTTTTGTTTGCTTCTACCCTTATGATAGAGTTTTTGCTTGCTTCTATCCTTATGATATAGTTTTTGTTTGCTTCTACCCTTAAGATATAGTTTTTGTTTGCTTCTACCCTTATGATATAGTTTTTGTTTGAATCTATCTTTATGATATAGTTTTTGTTTGGTTCTATCCTTATGATATAGTTTTTGTTTGCTTCTACCCTTATGATATAGTTTTTGTTTGGTTCTACCCTTATGATATAGTTTTTGTTTGCTTATACTCTTATGATATAGTTTTTGTTTGCTTCTACCCTTATGATATAGTTTTTGTATGCTTCTACCCTTGCAAACGGTCGTTGTTTGTTCTTTCTATACGAGAGGTAAACATGTCAGTAATAATTTGACATATGCAAGGACGTGACACACTAGTTCAGAGGTCACTTACAATCACTATGTATGTAATAAGAATAGACAATTGCGTGTAAAAAAAAATTATCGTCTATCTGTGTGCTGCCGGGCTGTATAGCTGTCAGCTTCTTCAGCCTGTCAGAGCGTTGATCGAAATAACATGTATGTTTTCATTAAATTAATCAAACATACATTGTATTGACACAAATAGAGATAAGATTAGACATGAATTTGTTAAACATATTTTAAAATGTAAATGTATTTTAGTATTAAGAATGTGATGTTTAGGTAAAATTAGTTTTATTGATTGCTATACATTTAGCAAATCCATTGTTTAAATGCATATATTTTTGTGACATCTAAAAATAAACTCATCGTGTTTATCAAAACCAATTTTATTATCAATTATAGTGCGCACCAAACCTGAGTTCTTTTTTTATAAATTGTCTCATGGAGATTGAACATTTTCAAACAATAAGATGATGAAGAATAAAGATTTGAAAAAAAAATAATGTTTTGTAATTTAACAATTAGATTTCAACTGATATAAATTAAACATGACTCTTAATTTAAAGGAAAACATTGCTTAGGAATTTAATATGCAACATGTATGAAGGAAAATGGGTAAAGTAAATATCATACAAAATTTGCTGAAGTGGGGAATAGCAAAAAATCCCCATATTTTGACAAAGGAAAACAGAATGGTACATCATAGGGACAGACTTGAGAAATGGACTTGTTGACTGATAGCAGTCACCTCTACTCTAAAAGATCATGACTTGTTGACTGATAGCAGTCACCTCTACTCTAAAAGATTATGACTTGTTGACAGGGATTGGTTACCTCTACTCTAAAAGATCATGGCTTGTTAACTGATAGCAGTCACCTCTACTCTAAAAGATTATGACTTGTTGACAGGGATTGGTTACCTCTACTCTAAAAGATCATGACTTGTTGACAGATAGCAGTCACCTCTACTCTAAAAGATCATGACTTGTTGACTGATAGCAGTGACCTCTGCTCTAAAAGATCATGACTTGTTGACTGATGCCAGTCACCTCTAATCTAAAAGATCATGACTTGTTGACAGATAGCAGTCTCCTCTACTCTAAAAGATCATGACGGACTACAATATTTTACATTGAGGTAATACGCCCTACAGCCCAGCATAACGTCCAATTTGTAAGAAAAGTGTTGGATTTTAAAGGCGACCTCGAAGATAGCATAAAGTATAATTTACAATTATATGTTAAATATTTCGACGTGATTGATTCATAGACTCACTTATAACCACTCTATAAATAAACCCGTGACCATGGTGTGAACTATAAATAGATTGGCTCCATTAAGTATATCTATTAGTGTGCTACAGATATAGTTTTAAAAAGTTGTAAATTGAGGGTTTATTTCAATTTTCTTTCTATTCTTTTAAAGGATCGTAAAGGAATTTGTTTTTCTCGTTAGCCATGCACCACCAAGCACCACCAAGCACCACCAAGCACCACCATGCACCACCAAGCACCACCAAGCACCACCAAGCACCACCAAGCACCACCATGCACAACCAAGCACCACCAAGCACCATCAAGCACCAATGCTTTTGTTTAAGAAAGAAATTATTTTATTTGTTCTTGCCTGAACTTATTTTCGACAATTACTGATAAGACTCTTTTATTCTTAAAATCGTCTTTATTAATATGTTATTTATATTTTAAGGACACTTAATGTTATTGACTTGTGAATCGTAGTTCTTTGTAGGAACGTAAAAAAGGAAACAAAACATCAACAACTAGCAGACAATTGGATTATAAAATACTATATATTTGGAATTTAAAGCAAACTTTAAAACGTATATATTAATATTAGCATATGTGCTTACTTCACTGTTTTAATATGTATATAATTATACCCGTTTTTTAGATCGGAATAGGGAATCAGTCTATTATATTCAAGTGTTATTTCACTTGATCTCGATCCCTATAAATAGGGATACAATGTTAATGAAATGTGTGAATTATCCTGCCTCAATTCGGATAAAATCAGTTCACAGGTTCATAGAATGATTCTTTAAATTTCTAATTTATAGTTGATAAATATTGTATGTTACACTTGTCTTTGTTGTCTACAAGAGAGGATATTTAATATGTTACATCAAATGGTTATACGTCAGCTTCTTCTTCTTCTACATATTGTTTTGGCATGAGACATAAACTCTTAAGGCATTGACCATTACCTGGGCAACATGCCTTATCTACTGACCAGTGCCTCACAACACTGTACTTACGTGGGACGTGGGGCTATGCCTAACGTTAGACACGAAGTTAACAGGCGTAGTTCTGTTTTAGAGGCTAGGCCGCAATGACTTCAGTTAGAGTTCCCATTAATGTCTAGCATGTTCGCAATGATTCACTAAACTCTCGTGTTTCTGACCCAAACTCCACGACTGTTCTGATTGGTTTGGCCAGGGAATGTTAGTGAAAACCCCACTTGCAGTCATATTGCCAGCCAACGCCTGGCACCACTTGTTTCTGAAGATGTCTTTTAGCCAGGTCTTTTCCCCGAGATACGTGACTGGGATGTCTGGTTGGGGCTGGGATGTCTGGTTGGGGCTGGGATGTCTGGTTGGGGCTGGGATGTCTGGTTGTGGCTGGGATGTCTGGTTGGGGCTGGGCCGCCATGGTTTTCACCAAGGAGTTTGCTTTTTCATTGCCGTCAACAATTACGTGTCTCGGGATCAACTGCACTGTTACCTTATCTCAGAGTCTTTCAAGCTTAACCACATCATCTAATAATGTAGACAATTATATACATGTGTATAAAGATTTTTAAAATATAAAATTACTCCTTTTCATTTTTGTTGTGACTATAAAAGTAACATATTTTATTGAAAAAAAAAGCGTTTACATAACACATTTTTAAGCGTAACGTAATTGAATTCAAAGAACAGTTTAATTTGATGAAATGACAGTCGACTTGACCTCAATTATCAATAACAGGGATACAATACCAATGAAATTTACTGGTTACCTGCAGTCCTTCTAGAGTGCACGTAAGAGGAATCCTTTTACAAATTAATGGTTACAAGTGATGAACGCACATTTCTTTTAATGTTATGGTAGCTTATGTGTAACCTACTGTCACTTAAGTGGTTTTTATGATATGAATGTTTATTCAATTGTTATATGTATATTATTATATTCATGTACCTCTCTTTGAGCCCAGTCCCTTACTCAGATACATCGATATATAAATAACCAATTTGTTATTATTATTATACACGTACAATAAGAACATTATTTACGTTTAGCACTAATTTTATCAAGTGAACATAATCCCGAAATAGTCGTTCTCATTGTTGGATAACACCTTTCACCTGTGGTAAATGTCAGAGATAACACCTTTCACCTGTGGTAAATGTCAGAGATAACACCTTTCACCTGTGGTAAATGTCAGAGATAACACCTTTCACCTGTGATAAATGTCAAAGATAACACCTTTCACCTGTGGTAAATGTCAGAGATAACACCTTTCATCTGTGGTAAATGTCAAAGATAACACCTTTCATCTGTGGTAAATGTCAAAGATAACACCTTTCACCTGTGGTAAATGTCAGAGATAACACCTTTCATCTGTGGTAAATGTCAGAGATAACACCTTTCACCTGTGGTAAATGTCAGAGATAACACCTTTCACCTGTGATAAATGTCAAAGATAACACCTTTTTAACTGTGATAAATTTAAGAGATTACACCTATCACCTGTACAACATTATGGCCACGTCCAGTAAAACATGATGGTCATATCCAGTATAATCTGATGGCCATGTCCAGTATAACATGATGACAGTGTCCTGTACAACATAATGGCCCTGTCCAATACAACATAATGGCCATGTTCAGTACAACATAATGGCCATGTCCAGTACAGCATGATGGCCATGTCCAGTATAACATGATGACCGTGTCCTGTACAACATAATGGCCATGTCCAATACAACATAATGGCCATGCCCAGTATAATATGATGGCCATGTCCAGTATAACATGATGACCGTGTCCTGTACAACATAATGGCCCTGTCCAATACAACATAATGGCCATGTCCAGTACAGCATGATGGCCATGCCCAGTATAATATGATGGCCATGCCCAATATAACATGATGACCGTGTTCTTTACAACATAATGGCCCTGTCCAATACAACATAATGGCCATGTCCAGTACAGCATGATGGCCATGTCCAGTAAAACATGATGTCTATTTCCAGTACAATATGATGCCCAATTCCGTACAACATGATTTCCATTTCCGGTACAATATTATGGCCCTTTCTGGTACAACATCAGTATCATGTCGTGTACACCTAATGGCCATACACCTTTATTGCCATTTCCAGTACAACATGATGGCCATGTACTATTTGGCAATAGAGCGTTCAAAAAAAAAACCAAACAAACAAACAAGCAAGCAAGCAAGCAAACAAGCAAGCAAGGAAGCAAACAAACAAACAAACAAAAACTATTTTACTGCTGTTACAAAGTTAATATTTTTTTATACCAGCAATATCAAGAAATTCTGCTATTTATTTTCTCAGGGATACAAAAACTACAATGTAATAAAATATTCTATAACATAAAATCGTAATTCCAAAAGTGTTTTTTTTTTCTAGTGCAATTAATTAAGCGTGTATGGATTAAAGAGAACATTTTAAATAAGAAAGTGAATTTTTTAGGCTTTAATTTGATTTAGTAATTGAAAAACAATACGATGATCCGCCTTTTATAAACAATTTAGATTTAAGGACTCCCTCACGTTAACCATAGCTCACATTTAGGCGGGCTAGAGGTCTATTTTATATTATAAGATGTCATACAGTCTTACTTCTTATCATGTAATTATAAAGTTACTGTACATCAATTTGCACGTTGCCCTTCATTATTTCAATGCCACAATGTTGTAATTTACCGTATTAATTACATACAAATATAATTTTTCATCTATCTATTCTATTATAGAGTACAAAAACACAATATTTTTTTGTCATTAAAACTGCACAATTTTGCAAGGGTCTCACGTCTCGTCTGCTGCCTACAACCCCGGGCAATGTTCCCTTGAAGCCGCGTGTGATACAAGGATATCTGAGCAAAGCCGCGGAGCAGTTAAGAATTACCACTAAACAAATTTTGTAAAATGTAGCAAAAATTAATATTTTACAACTGTGCACACGAGTTGCTTATCTTTATTTTTGTTCATTTGTTTTGTTGTGTTTTTCAACCTTTCACATGGACCAACGAACTTTACAGAGAACAATGGTCTGGGGCCCCGCTCATTATTTGCTGCCTAGGCCCCCGCATACTCTGGGGCCAGCACTTGTCACCACATCATTAAAATTATAGCCTCCTCCCCTTTAACGGGCATATTTTTATTTACATATTTGAATTTTTAAAATCAAACAAAATGAACCACTGACAAGATGATTTTCCTATCGAACCTTGTGGTAGGGAAATCCAGGAAATTCCATGAATAGTTATCTCTTATTAAAGAGATCGAAGTCAAGCGGCATGCCACTTGGATAGACAAATTGTCTAAAGACATACAGGACATTCGGGCTTACATCAATTAGCCATAGACATGACGATACATGGGTAAAATTTAGATATAGTTTCCTTACTTTGAAGCAAGTAGGATACTGAAAATGTATTTTTTCCTTCAAATGAAATACTTCAATTCATAATAATTACTTAAATTCAGTACAAAGAGTAAAGAGTACAAATAAATAATACTATGTAGAATACACGTGTAGATTAAAATTTAAACGAAGTCTTATATACAATATACAAATTATAATCTGCTTTTTAATGTTCAAGCTTTAGATATCTAAATTACGATAACATATTGACTAGGTCGATAGCGGTGCTTTTTAGCGCTGCGTTCATTGAGAATAAAATATGATTGCGCGTCATATATGATAATAAAAAGTCTTTTAATCTGTTACTTTCTCCTTTCTGGGTGTATGTGATAAAATTTGTGGAAATGGTTTCACATTGCTTTAAATATGCCGAAGGTATTTGTTTAATGTCTTATAGGCTTTAACTTCAAAATAATTTGAGGTAAAAAATATTATTTTTTTAAAAGTTTATATAAGTCAACTTAAAATGAGAAAATCATTTAAAACTTATAAGCTCAAGCACTTTGATTTAAGTGGCCGTCCATAAATGACGTCACGCACTTGGGGGGGGGGGGTCCACACTTTTGTGACGATGCGTGACGAGGGGGGTGGTTAAAGAAATGTGACGTCACATCAAAAGGGTAACTTTAAATAAAAACATTTGGTGGCTTACAGTTTATTTGATAACGTTTTTTTTAACCATCAATACTTCTTAAAGTGCTGTCAGTAGGACTCTGGTCTGCGTAAGTCATCAAGAAATCAAAATTAAATCTAATTATAATACATGTACTTAAATTGCAGAACCCACAAGGGAACGTATGAAATTGTTACCCAGCGTCATTTGATGTTGACATCAAAGAATGTGTGATGTATCCGCCACTCGTTTGGTTCTCTGGCGACAGGAGTCGGCGAAATTTTTTGTCCGTTATTCAACAATATTCAAGTTTATTTGTGTTACCCCTACTTCCCCCCAGGTTCGAGGTCTATCCCGCATTCGCACATGAGTCGGGGATCTGGGGAAATGGCTTAATCCCCCCCCCCCCAATGCAACTGGTGAATTTTAGAATCATGATATGTGTGTAAAAATGATGCGAATAGTATTATGTGAAGAAATTTTTAGTCAACATGACTTGGAATATTCATTAATTAATATATTGTTATTTTATTTTATTTTAATTTTTTTTTTTTTTTTTTTTTTTTTNGGGGGGGGCGCAGGAATCTATTTGATAAAATGATACACTTTTTAAGGGGGGGTATGACACCTTATGAAGGAAAAAACTAGAACATCAATGTATTTACATTTTTATGGGTTTATTTTGTTCCATATAGCTAGTAAGTGACCAAAAAAATTGTGAAAAAAATATTTTGTCATTAACAAGGACACGAGGGACAAAAACAGGACAAAAACAGGACAAAAAAGGACAAACTTCAAAAACAATTTTTAAATACTAATTAACAGAATGGTTTGAAATTTTAGTTTTAGCTAGATATACATCTTATTAACATTTAAGAGTATCGGAATTTACAAATCTCAATTAGATTTTAAAATATAAATTTTTCAGAAAACCTAGTTGAAAAAATATGAAAAATAAAGGGGGTGATGTTACAAAAATATCAATAAAATGAAAAATAATTACGATATTCAGATTTTGATACTCACGATTGAATATAAAACACACACTGAAAAGATGAAACAAATTGGTACAGTGTTTTTGAAATAAATGAAAAGGCGTGGAACAAAAAATATGAAAACATGATTTTGAGAAAAACGACTTTTAAAGTTACTATAGCGAAAAAACATACTTGCGCCAATTTTAAATTAACTAAATTTATCCATTTTATAGTTAAGCATTTAAAATAACTAAAATGTACAGTGAAGTATTATTTATAATTGTAAAAACTAATCTTTGAGAATTTCAAAATTCTCCTACCCCATATTGTAATCCCTCAGATTTTTCCAATTGAGCGATCGCTCGCGGCGCTCTAAATCCTGCTTTATTTTTCTATCTTTTGGTTACTTTCCTCTTCCTTACTTTCTTTCAGAAGAATGTACTCTTTTTCTGTCTACATCCTTCATGTGTGCTTCTTGATCAGCTGAAGGATCAGTGCTAAGTAACTTCATTCTATCCACCGTAGGCTGTAGGGAGGGTGATTTTACAAAAGATAATTTTCTTTTAGATGCAGAAAGTCTGAAAAAAATTAAGGATTAGATTTTAAAAATTAATGACTACTCTTCTCTATTTATCCTAATTTTTATTATTTTAAATAATGTTAGTCATGCATGATTTGTAGTTGTACATGTAATGTAAATGTAAGTTTATTTTAGTCTAATAGTATTACTTCTAAGACTAAGAAATAGAAGAAGTAGTAGAAGTATTAGTATAAGCTTATTGCAATTCTAACTACTAATACTATTTCAGTAACTGTAAACTTTTCTTTAAACTTAGGTTAACTGCTTTGAACAAGTAATAATTGTTTAAATTTTAGCATAAATAATAAAGTAATGACAAAATATCTCCCCTTTTTCTTGGTCTAACTACAAATCGAGTACAGTTTGTTTACGCATAGCGTATAAAATTATCTTTTTAAATAATAAACGATATTATTTCCCAGGGAAAAAATATTTTAAAAATGTAAAACTGGCTCCTCCTCCCACCCCCCNCCCCCCCACCGACCAATTCCGTTTCATCAATTTCTACTATGATATAACATTGCAATCCTCATTTTTGAGACTCAGTACCTTCGATCCCGGGGACATATTTATCTCACTACGCCACATTGTTACAAATAGGATCGGTGCCCCGTACAACAGGATTTCACTGAAGGTTCTGCACTGATACGAGCGATGTAAGAACTATTAGCAAGGGAGAGAAAATTACTAGAAAGGGTTGGTGCATTTTGTAAATAAAGATTCTATTTTTGGCCTCTATTGCAATTTTCTTACAATGGCTAAATCACCCGGTGCGGTTTGCACCACCAGTGACGCCTCTGAACATGATAATGGAATATTTGTAAAGCTAATCCAACTTTTAGCATGTTTTTGAAATTCATCAGCATCAATATGACATCTGCAATTTACCTCTGCCTTTGCTCGTTAATGTTTCTATCGGGTAAAAATTTCGAGCTTTGATGTAGAGGGGTGAAATGTGTAGTATTATGCTGCATTTGAGATAGTTGCCTTGGAAAATTTTTGCACTTTCCCAAAGGCCTTGATTTGTGAATATAATCGGATTTCCACTGCTGTTCGCCCTTGAAGATTTGTGTTAAAGAGAGTTTAGATGTCTTGTCACATCAAACAAAAATTGCAAAGTCTGCCAACCAATAAATCAGGATCAGATTGTTCTGGAGTCGGTTGTTCCTTATTTTTCATGATGAGTAGCCCCGTGTCTCATTGAAATGTTTAAAGGCGCTCAGTTTTTGTTCCTCGACCGAGCCGCCATCTTGTACCATTCTGACACACAACACGATCTTATTCTTCAGGGATGTTAAGGAGAAACTGCTGAAACTGGCTGTGAAACAGGGCTTTAGAGCGAATTAAACTTACAGCTTCTATTCTTAGCTCAAGGACACGATCACATCTAAGCTATTAGGCACAAAGAACTTAATGGTGAATAATACAGTGAAATTTAAACGTTTTTACAGCCTCTTCGCTGACTTTTTTTACAAACAATTTTTGCTTGTCAACTGTGCTCACCAGACATGGCAGGGTCACCTCAATAATAGATAAAGATATAATTACTAGGTAATTTAAAGTCTTTGGGGAGTCCATAAATGACGTCACGCATTTTTTGCCAATTTTCCCCCTCCCCCTCTCGTCACGCGTCTTCACAAAATCGTAGACCCCCTCTCCAATAATACGTCACAAATCTTTGACCCCCCCCCCAACCACCCAAAAACAAACAATTTTTAAAAAAAACGTATTTCCTATTTGAAATTAAGTATGTTTAAAATCACTTTTTTGTCATTTATTTAGTGTAGGTCTACATTGTATTATCGTAACACGAGTGAAGCTATGTTAATCGACATTAAATAAATTGTAAGCCAGTGCTTCTCAAACTTTTTCGTATTAGGCGACCGGAGGGAATTTTTCCTTTTCACCAGTTACCGGTGCATTCTTTTACCGCTTTGACGGGATTTTCTCTGAACTGAATTGATAGCAAAATGAGCCCCTACACAGCTTAAAACCATAAGATTAAGCATGAATTCGGCTTGTTTTATTTATTACATTTTTTTAAATGTTTAGTTGCCAAGGCATAGCAAGACAGCTAACAAACAATGCAGCGGTAATGTCAAAAACAATTTGATGTGATTAACCTTCGCGATTAAGCTCGCATACGTGACTATTGATGTTACTAGGATCATTGCATTGTTGACAAGACTATTATATATAGATACAAGATAATTCCTCAAATCGATTTCTATCTTATAATGACAGTTTTGATGCTAAGTATATGCACATTTGATCTAAAATAACAAATTGATATCACATCTCATGTTTTCTAAAAATTATTAGGTAAGCGCAGGAAGAGGAATATGGCGAGTACTGTACGAACCCCACATTGTACAGGAAAGTAGGGTGTCATTTTGTGCGTCGCAAAATACAGTAATTCCTGCAAGTTGAAGACTGAAAAATACTATGACATTAATAAAATATCCAATATTCTTTTTTTTTTCAGAATTTTACGTAAGTCACACAAGAGTTGTAAACATAATGTCACCAATGGACGAGGCGTGTTTAAATTGTTTCATTCTCTTGTGGAATTTATAAACTAATGAAAAATACAAGGCTACCGCTGTCGGACTGTCTAACCAAGTGGTCGGTAAACAGCGATAAATTATCTCATTTAAGGTAAAAAGGGAACTCTTGGGGCTTATGCTGAATCATAGTGGGCATAGAAAATTTGCTAGAATTCGCTCATTTTGGGTTAACCATAATGTTAACATAAAACTTTCATAATTTTAATTTTTAGGTATCCTTTTAAACTGGTCCGTTTTTTTTAAAACGTTTAACCGACCTTCAAAAAACTAACTGTGATCCTTAGATTATAGTTTATTTTAATTCATACAAATTAAACATTGGCTATTAATCATCACTGTTAACTTCTTTGTTTAGAAAAAAATATATTTAAAAATAATAATTTAAAATGTATTTTATTAAAATCCCTCCATTGACTTGCGAGCATCCCTTGAGAAACAGGTAGGCGAACAGGGGTTAATTACCTCATTTTGGCTCAAAAGGGAATTCCTGGAGGTAATGACTATAAAAATCAAATAATTTTTTCATATGGACAACAAAGCTAAATGCACTTTGTTGTCACAGACATTTTAGATATAGAAAGTAAAGTTATAACCGAAAATAAAATTTGTTCTGTGCGTTTTTAATGAACTGATATTTGTAAAACAAAAAATTAAAAGAAAAACGTTACTTGTTGACTTTCTTGGGAATCAAAAACAAAACTTTTGACATGTTTTCATCATCTTCATAAATGATACAAATTGAAATGACATAAACTAACAATACAAAAACAACATATGGCGGTTTAAAGATCATCAAATAAAAATGTATAGAATTTATAATAAGGAAACATCAAGTATTTGGTAATAAACAGCATGCAACGTAAGGGGGGGTGTGACACCAGGCTGTAAAACTCTATATATTCCCGTTATTTGGCACTGGAAAACTTGGAGTTGTTCTATGGGTTAAATCGTGAGATGGTGACACCATGAGCTACCGCCCCGGGTGACACCATGAACTACCGCCCCGGGTGACACCATGAACTACCGCCCCGGGTGACACCATGA